>APFE030328934.1:12499-100188 GCA_000404065.3 Pinus taeda
TATTTTTTCTTATTTTGGTTTTATTCTAATGAAATTTAGTTAAGTTGTGAAATTATTGAAATTACAGCCACTTGAAAAATAAATAAAAAGAATAAAAATAAACTATAGCCACTTGAATGTTATGGGTTTTCGAGATTAATAATTGATTTGGAAATTGAAGTAAATTTCTTAAATCCCGATAATTAGTGATTTGGCCGCATAACTAAAAATGGAAAAATGTTAGAAAAACTCACTATGGGTTAATATTTGAAATGAATGGATTATTGAACTAGTTTATTTACAAAATGCGATATTGTACATTTTATGCATTTTTAACCCATGCTACATAAATAATCAGACTTTCAAAGGAGTGCCATTTTCAAACCAGTTGACCAAATGAGGCGAAACAAGCGTCAATGTGAAGCTTATAGAAAATTGATTCTAACAAAGCAATCAAAACAAGAATCCAAAGAAAACTAAAAATTAACAAAAGCGTAGGGCAATCAATTAAAATAAAAATCCAAAAAGGTATTTGGCCAAATTTTAATAGAAAGGGTCCCCATTATTTGAGTTGAGCAAACCAATAATAGGGGGGTTGTGTTTTTACCACAACATGGCCCAAAATCAATTTGCTCTCATCTCGTCTGATAACCTCACAGAGCCATTTTCTGCCGTCCACTTCCTTGATCCTATGGCCATTATTTCTGCTCATCTAGCTCATCAATTCACCCATGCACCCCACGTCCTTTGACCACTCCATTTGTCCGAAGGAAGGAGGTGACCAGCATGCCTGTGCCAGTCGTAGTAAAGCCTCAACCACCATGTTTAACCAACAGTATGGATAAGGGAAAGAAAGGACACGCACGACCCAGTAGCAGCATTTATCAGTTATGGGAACTCGCTGATACGAACACTCCAACTGCCTAAGAGGACAACACAACACCTAAGAAGATATGATTTGCCAACTATAACAAGAAAACATAGTCAGAGACTCCATCAGACAGTTAAATGCAGTTGGTGGTCAATTATGACCCCTCCATACCTAAATGGTCCAAGGGCTTTTGTAATGTAAAATCTATAAATACCTAGAAACAAAATGTAATCGAGGTTGATGGTTGATGTTTTGATGTAAGTTTCAACTTTTGGAGATTGTGATATTTTGCTACTTGCAGCGTCTCGTCTTCATTTTCAGCTACTACAAACTTCTTTTGTTGTTAACTACTCACTTTCCATTTTCTCTCTGTTCTAAGTTGTGCCTGGTATGCTGTATTCTTGATCTTTAAGGTTTAGCACTAGAAAGTTGTCATCATATCTACGTGTTAGATTGTTGAATGTATCATCAAATAGGTTGTTCAGGTTTCTTTCTATCTAGTGGCAGACAACTACCATCTTGTCTCTGCATTAGTAGAATAGATTTACAAGCTTCTTACTGGTTGCAGCCGGCCATCACAAGGTCTTGTGCATCTGTTGGTGTGGTCAGTATTCTCCATATTCACCTTACCTCTAAACTGTAAGTAGTTGGTGGTCTAAAGCCTTGTAGTCTAGGGGTGTTCACGCATGTCTGGAGTGAAACAAAGTAGAAGTGGTTATCTGGCTTGAATAAGCATTATTCCTTCCATTCATCCATTGCAACAATAAGTTGGATTTATATGTTACCAGGCATCTCCGAGCTACAATCTAGGAGAGTTTCTTGGAGTTCTAACATAATTGGCATCATTGACGGGGAGAGGAGATTGAAGCTTAGCTTCCCTGGGAGAACGACACAAATCCAGCTTTGATGATAGACAAATTTTGGACACATTTCTGGTTGTAATCATCTATCTGGTGACTCCACTGGAGCACCAACCTTTGGCGACTCCACATCAAGTTCTGGCTCAGTTTGTGAGGCATACTCAGAGAAATCCTCAGAAATCACCAGCTGACCCAATGCGTGACCCTGAGAATATTGTCAAGCAAAGAAAAACATCACAGAAAGGAGCATCAGGATCAGGTAAGCCTAAACAATCTTATGAATCTCTGCAAGAGAGGCTCGTAACTGAGCATGTATATATTGAAAATATAGAGCCTAGTACCATTAGTGAAGAGATCCCCCCAGAGGTTCATAAAGCTCCTTGTTCAATAAGCTCCCCTTTAGACCTCAGTCCAAAGAAAACCTCCCCTATAGTCCATCAGTTTCCTTCATCCCCGTCATTCGTTTCTTAGCCTTCTATCATCCAAATGACCAGTACTCTTCCATCTACCCCAGTCATGGTAGGCCAACAAGCACCCACAAAGATGGAAAGAATCATAGCTACTAGGTACGGACCCCTGGTCCTGCCTGTTCCTCTAAATGCCATGCTTGTAGGAGAATATCATAAATACATGCCTAAGTTCACTGGTATAGAGAGAGTAACAACTGAAGAATACCTTGAGTATTTTTATAGTTATGTTGATAACCTAGATATCAGTGAGGATGATGTGTGGATGAGAGTATTTGTCCAAAGCCTTGATGGAGAGGCTAGAAAGTGGTTCAAAGCACTGACCCCTAGGTCTATAACAGACATCGAAGCATTAGATGATGTATTTTTGAAACATTGGGGAGATAAAAAAGACCTGCTATGTTACCATACTGAGTTTGGAAACCTAAAGAGGGAAAATGGGGAATCATTGTATGATTTTAATAAAAGATTCAATCGTATGTATAGTAAGATACCAGCTGAAGTAAAGCCTGCCCCCACCTCTAACAAACTCACCTATGCCAATGCATTTGACTCTGATTTCTGCCTGTTATTGAGAGAGAGAAGATGTGCCACTCTGGTGGAAATGCAAGATGCAGCTTTAGAGGTGGAATCAAATATCATGGTTGTAGAGAAACTCAAATGCCATGTTGATAGAAGGAGGCAAAGAGGTGAGGCTTCTTCTTCCTCTGCTTCATCTTCAGAGCCCAAAATAGATAAAATGACTAAGATGATAGAGTCATTAGCTACTAAAATATCTAAACTGAAGGTTGAGCAGAGCTCTAGAAAAGCAAGGCTTCCAAACACATTTGCTCCAAGAAATCCAAATCCATTCAAAAAAGCAAATGAATAGTTGTAGATCATTCAGAGGGGTAAAGAAGCAGGTGAAGAAAAAAGGGTTAAGGCTCCTTTCCAAAACGTAGTCATGGAGGAGGAGCAGTTTGAAGAAGAGGATGAAATTCATTGCATGGAAGATAAGGGCAGTGCTACCTTTTTGACATTGGCTGCCTATGAAGAATCATTACTCCAGGACCAAACCAGTCAAGAGTGGGACAGAGAAGCTATTTTGTAGATTGATGGACATCAAAGATATAATCTGAGGTCAAGACCAAGCAATGTCAAGGAGAATCCTATCCAAATAACTGTTGTCCCAATAGAGCAACAAATCAACAAGCAGAAAAGACCAGCAGCTGATCCTATCATCCCCAAAGCGCTAGCTCAAGAGGTAAGAGGCCTTGACAAGTCCCCTTCTCCTTTCAGTTTTGAATCAGAAATCCAGAAACTTAAAATATCTGTACCCCTGATAGAACTTGTAAAGATTGAAGTCTTTAGAAAGCCTATTCTAGATGCCCTTGAGCTAAAAGCCACACAAGCCTCCACCAACTATGTCAATTTTCAGGATGATAAACCTACAATTGTGCTTAGCCCAATGACTAAACTAGCTGATGATACTTCTCCATCATTTTATGTCTCCTTGACCATTCATGACAAAATCCTCCACAACTACTTGTTGGACACAGGGGCCAGCCACAATCTAATGCCCAAGGCTGTCATGGAAGAGTTAGGCCTTGATATTACTAGACCATATCATGATTTATTCTCATTTGATTCAAGGAAGGTGAAATGTCTGGGATTGATCAAATATCTAGACATCACCCTAACTCAGTTTCCCGTGAAAAGCATGATGATGGACATTGTGGTAGCAGATGTTCCCCCTAAGTTTGGCATGTTGTTGTCCAGAGGGTGGATTAAGAGACTAGGTGGGACATTGAAAAATGACTTATCTTATGCCACTGTCCCAGTCTTTGGAGGGGAAAGAAAAAGACTGTACAGAGAAGCCCAACTGGCCTATATCATCAGTGATGAACAGAATCCTTATAATAATCCTATTTACGCTGTGGACACTGAATTTCGGGCATGCATTCTCCAAATTGAAGAATCTCAGAAGGCCTCAATGCAGATCAGGAAACCAGTAGCCCAGGGTATGGAAGAGGAAGGGACTCAAGCTTGGGATATGTTCTTTGATGGAGTTTGTTCGAAAGAAACCACAAGAGCAGGGGTGGTGCTGGTGTCTCCAAAACAAAAAAGCATACATCTGTATTTCAAGCTAACTTTTCTGGTCGCCAATAATATAGCAGAGTATGAGGCTCTGATATTGGGCTCAAACATGGCCAAAGACAGAGGAATCAGAAAAATAAAGTTGTTTGGAGATGCTAATCTCATCTTTCAACAAGTGAACAAAACGTTCCAAGCAAGGCACCCAAGGATGAAAGCATACAGAGATGAGGTATGGAGACTCAAAGACTCTTTTGATAGTTTTTGTATCTCATATGTCCCTAGAGTTAAAAATCAGCTTGTTGATTCCCTTTCCATGTCCACTAGCATGTTCATCCTCCCCATGCCTCCTAAACTAGTTTATGAAGTCCAGATCAAATATAGACCATCCCTGCCTGATAATGTCCAGCATTTGAAATTCTTTGAGGATGATGATGAAGTAAATAGGTTTCTGCAATTCATTGATGAATTCTCTGAAATGCAAATTGATTAAGAGAATGAAGCCTTGGAGGAAAGTCCCCAGGTCTAGCTTAGAAACAAATTTGGAAAAGACAACATTGTGTAGCTGCCTAGCAATCATATACCTAGAGGACTAGTACTTCTAGAGAAGTTGTTTGACCAGAATGATGTGCCTTATAAGGCTACCCAAAAAGAAGACCAATATGCAGTCCATAGGCATAACATAAGGAGCCCAGATCATCCAAGATATATAAATCTGTCCACCCATCTATCTACTGCCCAGAGTTCTGAATATTGTGCCTTGATGAAGTAGTTTGCTGATGTGTTTTCCTAGGAATATAGTGAAGTGAAAACTTATGACAAATAGATCATCCAGCATAAAATTCCCTTAGAGAAAGAAACCATCCCTTTTAAGAAGAAATTGAGGCCAATAAATCATTTGCTCCTCCCTCTGATTGAAAAAGAAATCAAGAAATTGTTGGCTACCAAAATCATAGTTCCTCTGAGATATTCAAAGGGGGTAGCTAACTTGGTTGTGGTGAGGAAGAAAAGTGGAGAAATCAAGTTGTGTGTTGATTTCAAGAACCTGAAAAAATGCTCTAAGAAATATAATTATCCTCTGCCCAAGATGGAGTATTTGCTGCAGAAAGTCTTAGGAGCCAAAGTGATGTCTTTCCTGGATGGATTTTCAAGGTATAACTGGTTTCTGTACATTTAGATGACCAAAAAAATACTGCATTCACCACTCCGTGGGGCACTTTTATGTATTCCAAGATGCCTTTTGGACTGATGAATGTTGGAGCCACCTTTCAGAGAGTTATGGATATAGAATTTGTAGGAGAGAAGGATAAGTTTGTCCTTGTCTACTGAGATGATATAACAGTATACTCCAACAGCCATCAAGATCATTTACAGCATTTGAAGAAAGTGTTCCTGAAGTGCAGAAGGTTTTGGATATCAGTGAATCCCAAAAAGTCACAGTTTGCTTTGGAAGAGGGCAAACTCATTGGACACATTGTTTCTAATGCAGGTGTCAAAATTGACCGAGAGAGAGTGAAAGAAATACAGACGTTGTCTGTACCAAGATAAAAAAAGGACATCCAATCCTTTTTGGGCAAAATAAACTTTGCAAGAAGGTTTATTCCTAATTTTGCAGAACTTGTAAAACATATCACCTCCATGTTGAAAAAGGGGTCAGAAATCAAATGGACCAAGGCAACAAGAAGATCTTTTGAAGCCATTAAAAGGGCTATTATGGAAGGTCCCACTTTAATCAGCCCGGACTATAGCAAGGAGTTCCATATATTCTCATTTGCCTCAGGTGACACCCTTGTAGTAGTTTTATTGCAAGCAGATGATGAAGGTTCAGAACATCCAGTGGCATTCTTCAGCAAAACATTAAGGGATGCTGAGCTGAGGTATGATATCATTAAAAAAAAGGCATATGCTCTTATCAAATCTTTGAAAGCTTTCAGAATATACATTCTGCATTCCAAGGTAATTGCATATGTGACCTCTGCTTTAGTAAAATACGTCCTAATGCATCCAGATGCTGAAGGAAGAAGGGATAAATGGATCGCAAAGTTGATTGAATTCAACATAGAATTGAAGCCCACCAAGCTTGTCAGAGATCAAGGCCTGGCCAAACTGATGGCTGAAGAAAATTGCAGGATGCTGGACATGAATTAGATAAGCACAAATTCAGAGGATGGACAGACAGAAGAAAAAACTGAACTAAGACAGCATCGATCATTGACAGAAAATATAGCTTCTTGCAAATGGTATTCTATAATAGCTCAATTCTTGCTGAAGCTAGAAGTTCCTCCAGGCCTTAGTTCAAGCCAAGCCAAGACTATTAAGCTTAGGGCAGCCAAGTATTGCATTCATGAAAGCCTGCTTTACTAGAGAGATCCATTTGGAGTCCTTCTAATATGCCTGGACAAAGAACAATCCCTGGAGGTCATGCAGCAGTTTCATTCCAGCATATGTGGAGGACACCACTATTGGAAAACTACAACCCACAAGATCCTCAGAGCTGGATATTATTGGCCCACCTTATTTTCTGATGTCTTTTCATTTTTTAAATCTTGTGATAGGTGCCAAAGATTTGAAGGAAGACAGCAGTTGAAGTCCTTGCCCTTGAAGCCCATTTGTGCTAGTGGCCCTTTCCAGCAATGGGGTTTGGATTTCATAGGAGAAATTAACCCACATTCCAGTGGCCAACACAGATGGATTTTAGTAGCCAATGACTACTTCACGAAATGGATTGAAGCCATCCCCACTAGGAAAGCTTATCACCATGCGGTCATGAAGTTTTTGACTGAAAATATTTTCACTAGGTTTCACTGTCCACATAAATTAGTTACAAATAACGCAGTAGCCTTCAGGGAAAAGGAGTTGGTGGACATGTATGACTCAATGGGAATTAAACTAGTACATTCCACCTCATATTACCCTCAAGGAAATGGTCTAGAAGAATCTTCCAACAAGAGCCTGATAAGGATAATTAAAAAGTTGTTAGAGGGCAACAAAAGGAACTGGGATTCCAAGCTGAAGTATGCTTTGTGGGCTAACAGGGTGACTACCAATAAATCCACAGGGAATTCTCCATTCAAGCTAGTATATGTTACTGAGGCTATATTCCCAATTCAGTTGACCCTCAGTATGACAAAATTCTTGCAGGAAGAACAAAATGAAGAAAATGATATGGCTAGGAGGATCAGTGATTTAGCAAAAGTACATCAAATCAGAGAACAACTGGTCGAAAGGTCTACAGCATATTAGAGGAGAATCAAGGAAGCCTTTGACAGAAAGGTAAATATAGATAGTTTTCAAGTTGGGGACTTTGTTCTTAAATGGGATGCACTCAAGGAGAAGAAAGGCAACCATGGGAAGTTTGATGCTTTGTGGATTGGGTCTTTTATCATTTCTCAGATCCAGGGGAACAACACTTTCATGCTACAAAGTATGGAAGGAGAGATAGTTTTTTATGACCCAGTTAATGGGCAATTTCTGAAAGTTTATGTTATTTAAGGTCTTTTGGCCCTAATGTTGTAAATATGTTGTTTTATCAGTTTTAGTGTAGGCTCAATTAGACTCCATGCCCAATGGAACACTATGAAATTTTGTTGATCTACGTTTTGTAGGAAAGGCAATGATCTGAAGTTCTTGAGACCTCACAGGGAGGATCTCATCCCAAGAAGGAGCCATTGTTAGCTCTGCTATATAAATATGGTTTTTGAAGGTCAAAGATAAGCTTGGTTGTGTTGGTTATCCTCAAAGGAGGCCCATAATGGTCATTTTCACCTTTTTCCTTTACCCCGCTCATCCCCCTTCATCTCTATTTCCTCTATTTTTCTTTTAAAAACCATAAAAACCCTTTTACTTTAAGCCCCGAACACAAAGTCTAAACCCTCATAAAACCCTCCCATAAGCCTTTGCACCTTTACAAACTCATTTCCTTTAATCTTCGTCGTTGATTTCCCCCGCCGATCCTTTGGCTCCTATTGCGCCCAATAAAGCGACTTGCATGACCATTTCTTGACCGTCCACTCATCCGCACCGAGATCTGACGGCATTTGCTCTCCCCGCACTCACAACTCACCCGAATGTTAGCACACGATGAGAGAAGTTTCTCTCTCTCATCTGCTGCTACATGTCAGCCTCTGAGTGGGATCACACACCCATGTCCTTTTATCGTTTATGCTCAAAGGCGGTGCAATCAATACCATTTACCACCTAACCTATCCACTCAACCATTTAACTACAGTGTAGCTTCACCGCCCGATCACCGTTATATCTGGCCGCCCAAGATCTAACGACCCAAAATCAATCCGCTCTCATCTCGTTCGATAACCTCACAGAGCCATTTTCTGCCATCCGCTTTCCAGATCCTATGGCCATTATTTTTGCTCATATAACTCGTTAATTCACCCATGCACCCCACGTCCTTTGATCACTCTATTTGTCTGGAGGAAGGAGGTCACCAACATGCCTGTGCCAGTCGCAATAAAGACTCAACCACCATGTTTAACCAATAGTATGGCTAAGGGAAAGAAAGTACATGCACGACCTTATAGCAGCATTTATCAATTATGGGAACTTGCTAATACGAACACTCCAATTTCCTAAGAGGACAGCACAACACTTGAGAAGATATGATTTTCCCACTACAGCAAGTAAACACAGTCAGAGACTCCATCAGGAAGTTAAATGCAGTTGGTGGTCAATTATGACCCCTCCATACCTAAATGCCCCAAGGGCCTTTGTAATGTAAAATCTGTAAATACCTAGAAACAAAATGTAATCAGGGTTGAAGGTTAATGTTTTGATTTAAGGTTCAACTTCTGGAGACTGTGGATATTTTTCCACTTGCAGCGTCTCGTCTTCATTTTCAACTAATACAAGCTTCTTTTTTTGTTAACTGTTCACTTTCCATTTTTCCTCTATTCTAAGTTGTGCTTGGTATGTTGTATTCTTGATCTTTAAGGTTTAGCACTAGAAATTTGTCACCCTATCTATGTGTTAGATTGTTGAATGTATCATCAAATAGGTTATCCAGGTTTCTTTCTATCTAGTGGCAAACAACTACCATCTTGTCTCTGCTTTAGTAGAATAGATTTACAGGCTTCTTAATGGTTGCAGCTAGCCATCACAAGGTCTTGTGCATCTGCTGGTGTGGTCAGTATTCTCCATATTCACCTTACCTCTAAACTATGAGTAGTTGGTGGTCTAAAGCCTTGTAGTCTGGGGGTGTTCACGCATGTCTGGAGTGAAACAAAGTAGAAGTGGTTATCTGGCTTGAACAAGCATCATTCCTTCCATTCATCCATTGCAACAATAAGTTGAATTTATATGTTACCAGGCATCTCCAAGCTACAACCTAGGAGTGTTTCTTGGATTTATAACAAGTTACATTGGCTATTTCATTTTACCTAACCAGCAGTTGGAAAACTGATTAGAGTAAGTAGGTAGGATTTCAGTTTGAATAAATTTAGTTTTTCAGCAGCAATTTTATTTCAGATCAGATTTTCGTACAACATGTGTCAGATTTCAGTTTGCAGAAAATACTATGATTTCAGTTCAAGATTTTCAGTCACAGAGATTATACAATAAGGCAGAAATCACAGAAGAATAGTTTACAATGTAACTTCAGTCACAATTCAAAGGCTATTGATCTTAAATTTCTTGACATTTCTCTAGGAAATGCCATCCCCATGTGGAGCCACTATTAGAGTCATATAGTGATAGGATTCATAATTTTGAATTGGCTAAGGTTAAGCCTTGTAATATTATACATACCTTTGTTTTTTGCAAATTTATTCCCAAATTAAAAAATGTAAAGAGGGTATGTCCTAAAAGAACAATCAAAGGACAAAAAGAAACAAAGATAAAAAAAAGTGAAAAATATGAACCCCACAAAAAGAGATAAAAATAGATCATGAAAATGTGAAAATCTAAATGCCACTGCTATTTTACTTCTTTTGTAAATAATGGTTGTGTGTAGATTATCATACATGCCACAACCCATGGTAGTCAAATTGTTTAATCTTGACTATTTCATGCTTTGAATTTTATGTTTATAGTTAAAGAATAAAATCCGACCAGACAACTTAATCTTGACAGATCATTAGATAGGTAGAGAAAATAAAAGGATCTCATTAGTTTAATCTGAGCCCTTGGAAGATATAAGGTTAGAAGTAGACAGTTTGTTTCATAAAAAGAAAAGGGTCAGCTAGCTTAAATGCACCCAAATAAGTGAAGAAAAAATGTTAGGGCAAGTAATGGGTAAGTAGAAGAAAGGTTTTTGAAGTATAAAGTTGATTGGACAAAAGCACATTTATCATGCTTAATCATATGTTTCAATGTGCATGAACAATTAAGAAAGCAAAAAAAGAGGTTTACAAGTTGATTTAGTTGACTTCCCCTCATTTATTTCATCCCTATACTTACTAGTTTCTCCATCCACAAGTATGTTCTAGCACTAAAAATCCTTTAATTCATAAAGACTCAGAGCATTTCTCTGACTTTTCGTGGGACTGGACCCTCATCTTAATGACTTATGGACATCAAGTGTTAGAATTCCCTTCATAAAATTCATTTCCCTTAATCACGCTAATAAAACCTCTTTTCCTAAGGTTAAACTCCATTTGCCTATGAAAAGTAAAAGACCCCATGTTAAATACCATTTTACTCAAAATACCCACAAAAAGATTTTATCCTAAGTATAAGAGTATGTAAAGGAAAAACACAAATATTACATTATGCTTAGTAGTATTTTCACTCTGCTCATTTCAGTTCATATTAATTTCTAACTTAATAATATAGCTCCCGATATACCTTTTCCCATATATAAATGAATCTCTTATATAATACCCCAACCCTTAGTTTAACTATAAACTATATTTTTATCCCATGCCCTCAAAAAAACCCTCTTAACTCACCAATTCTCGGTAAAGTTAAGATAATCCCTTCATTAACCTCGTTTGATCATTTAATCCCATGTTTAAGTCGTAAATAATTACAAACCACCATGGATTAAAGCCTCGTCCCCCGCAAAACCTTTTCCCATTTCAGTCATGCTAATCTATCGCCTAACTGTCATTCGATCATCAACACCTTAATCCAACGGTTCACAGCCATATCGGGTTCACCTGATATCCGACCTTTACTCGCCCGATAAAGTGGTATTGCCCGGGCTGCCATCTGTTATGTGTCAAGCGTTAAGGTAGATCAGGTGACCTCGCCAAAATATTGCCTCCTCAATAAAGCAGTGCAATGGTCTCCGATACAGCCTTCCCACTAAACCCAAAACCACTCACTATTCATAATATAAAATTCTGCGCCAATTTACCCATTACTCATTAAAACCCTAAAAACCCTCATTTTCATGCCTTTTACTCAGTTACACAATGAAACCTATCAAACACTTCTGGTGCCACCCTGAGCCTCTAAGACATGATTTCACCATGGATTCCCTCCCGAACACCTTCCAGACTTTGTCCACAGTTCTTTCCAGTTTCAATACGGCCTCTAGTCACCTCCTCGTAGACTTGTGTTTTATTAACAAATTGTTGTATTTTGCTGGTAATTAGCAGAAGACTCGAAAGGAAATATATTTAAAAAAATTTATTCAAAAGAAGAAAACAATTATACACAGAACAGAGAAAGAAATCATTCATATAGAGACATTGACTGTTAAAAGAAAGGAACCACACAGATCATACAGTGAAAAGACAAACAAATCAAGCAGAGAAATTTGATCAATATCCATTACCATATGCTGATACATATAAAAAACTAAATGATTTACTATTGAAATACACAGTAATAAGTTAAAATGTATAGTAAAAGTAAAAACACAGTAAAGGATATTGACAGGTCATCAAAGTAAAAGTGTATCAGATGAAAGAGTATCAGTAAAAGTGTATCAGATTGAAAAATCAAAGTGAGGATAGATGAAAAAACATAGCAGACAAGGTAAACAATAAAAGTAAACATGGAGGTGCTAAGGGTTAAACAGAGATGAAAAAACTTTCACCAGAAACAATGGAGTTTATCCAAAGTAAAGGTAAAAGCAGTTAAAAGAAAAGGTTAAAAGATAAAATCAGAGCAAGAATGGTACATTTTCCATAAATTTCCCTTTTAAGCCATAATTTTTCAGAAACTATTATGGCCAATCCAAGATGTATTTTGAGAAATTGGAGGAGGTTTCTGTGGTCCTAAAAGGCCAATATACAAAAACCTTTCTCACTTTTTACACATGTATTACAAAAATGGAGATCAATGCATATATTCATAGCCCAGTTTTCGGACTGTGAAAAATCTTGTTTTTGACATATTTTTGCAGAGAATATTGTGAAGAGCTGGAGCTAAATTTTGGGAAACTAAAAGAAGTTATCTAAATAACATACGTATCTATAATAACCTATTTCACCTTTTACATATCTATCTCAAATTGAGATATAAAAAGGTATCACTGGACCCTAATTTTGTAGAATTTCTGGGGCAGAATGCACAAAGGAAGGACTTAGTCATTGACATGGAAGCCTCATCATCAATTAAGAGTTGCTATCAAATTCGAATTTCTCTTCTTTGTCACCGTAAATTCATAAATATAGTTCCAATAGATTCATTATTTTTGAGTGTCCTTTATTTAGGTTCTATTAATGTAAAACAATTTGAGATATTTGTCAAACCAATATTGATATTTTTTCAAGATATTTCAATTTAGAATTTGTATAAATACTTCTTCATTTCAAATATTTTGGTGGAATCTACTAGACATTTCTATAGGCTTTTTTATCATAAAACCCAAAGGATTATTGTATCATTTGATGAGCCAGCAAGCTGGATTGATGAATAAATATCAGACATTTCAAAGGATTCATGTGTTAAGTGAATTTCAGACAAGTATTCTTATGTGTTGTTGTCATTTTTCTCAAGTTATTCATAATATTTAATGTTTTTCTCAATATAAATGTTATAACTAGTATAATATTTCAGAATTTGTTTAATTACACTCTGTCTTAACAATTATGCATTTGAATGTTTTCTTCTGATATTTAAATTAAAGAATTCTTAATTTCTCTTTGCTTTAGATTGATTTCATGAATATCCAATTTAAAGGATTCTTAAATGCCCTTTGATCTTGATTACCCCTTCATTCCTCATTTATTATCCAGGTCCGAGAACCCTTAACTCCTCTCTCACCCCGAGTGAAACCCTTTCACCCCTTTGTCTCAAAGATCTGAAAATACTTTTCTATCTTGCCCTTTGAAAGTTCCCTTTAGTGAGTTAATATAGTTTTCTTCCTTATTGTTTGAATCCATAGCCCAATGGTCTAAAAAGACATCATTCTATCTGTTGTTCCTTAAGAAACCAATTTCTTGGTTGTGCGGAAATTTTGCTTAAGACATTAATAAATATTTGTTTTCTGTCACTTATTATTTGCTGTATTCTCAAATGATGGACCTGGAAAACTTGGTCTTTAACTCTTAATACATGTATGACCATAACATCTCAGAATGCCATTTGTTGCCAGATATAAATGATGAATGAAGAAAGTTTGAAGGGGAAGTTAAAGATAATATGTTGATATTTCACAGAAACTAATATCTGTAACCTAGAAGAATTATGATAATGAGAACTGGATCATAGACAATATGCTAGTCTTTCACAAAAAATATTATCTATAACTTAGAAAGGAAATGAGGACTTCAAGTATAAGAGCACAAGAAAATTGTGCTTAAGACATTAATAAATATTTGTTTACTGTCACTTATTGTTTGTGGTATTCTCAAATGAAGGACCTGGAAAACTTGGTCTTTAACTCTTAATACATGTATGACTAAAACATCTCAGAATGCCATTTATTGCTAGATATAAATGATGAATTAAGAAAGTTTGAAGGAGAAGTGAAAGATAATATGTTGATCTTTCACAGAAACTACTATCTGTAACTTAAAAGAATTACAATAATGAGAACTGAATCATAGACAATATGCTGGTCTTTCACAAAAACTATTATATATAATTTAGAAATGAAGTGAGGACTTCAAGTATAGGAGTGCTCTTTTAAGGAATTTTAACTTTATCTACATAAACAAATAAAGACCTGCAGCTTCATTACTATACTTGAAAAGAAGAAAACATAGCATGACACATGACAGAGAGGCTTACAAAATTATATGCAACAACTCATGGAAACTTCTGATCCTTTCATTAATCAATGATGATATCAGGAATACAGTGGCCTAGTCTCTGGGTTCTCCCAAAATTCCCACCACTAACCTTTTCTCTATAAAATTTCCTCCTTTTATACATTTGTGAAACTATCAAACTACTAAACTATTTCCCTAACTATCTGAATTAAAAATTATTACAGGATTTTACAGAGGTTTAAAGACACCTCAAAGAACAAAAAATAATAGAAAACAACTGAATTTAGAAGAGGACAGTAATTGTTGACTTGCTTTGTTAATCTGCTGTCGAGTTCCTTTGTATATGTCTTAATCCGCTTTAATCATAATGCATTGTGTTAGATTTGTATAACCTGAGCTTATGCATGTATCAAATACATTTTACTTAGCCAGAACACCAAAAAACCCAACCAATTTCCTTTTCTTTAGATTTAACCTTAACACTGATTTTCCTTTATATAACGGAATTAACGCAAAGCATCGGATCTGAAAAGGAATTAACCTGATTTAATGACTCCATCAGATTCAGAAATCTCATCGCATATCGCAATCGACGCTTATCATATATAATATATATATATATATATATATATATATATTTTATATATATATATATATATATATTATATATATATATATATATGTTACTGATATGATGGACCCGCCGCAATTATAAAACTTAATATATATGCTTTCGGGTCTGGCCATCGCAATCGCAATCGGTGGAACCAACCTCTATATGCATAAAGGCTTTGTGGACCTGACAGAATTATAAAACACAATATATATTATATCAGGTCCGGCCTACCCATATCGAAATCGACGCTTATTTATATTATAATCCCTTTATAATAGAAATATATAAAAATGCATAATAATAATGTATATGAAGGACTTTTTGATATAGCGGACCCGACGGGACTTAAAAGCACGATGTATATACCTTTCGGGTCCGGCTATCGTGAATCGCAATAGGCAATCGGTTGAACCAACATATGTATTCAATGCTTTATGGAACCGCCGAGCTTTTAAATATAACATAGATATGTTTCGAGTCCGCCATCATAAATCACAATTGATGGATCTATATACATATATATAACTGCGGACTTGCCAAACTTTATAAAACACAACTTATAGTATGTTGGGTCCAATGTTAACTCTTTAACATGTGTTTCCTTTGTAAATATGATATATTTCTTTATTTCAATATGCACATACACATATATATATCGGTTATGGCTCCATTTATGTTGCGATTTGACTTTATCACATGGGCCAATTCCTTTATACTTGTTCCTTTTGCGATTTTGATATATTATAATGAATAAATACCTCATTACTTTTAGACTTTGCGGGGTAGAAAATATAAAGGGCTTCATTGATGTTGAACCCATAAATTTTAGGCCACACATTGTGATAAAATTGATAAATAAGGCTTAACTCACAATAGAAGCTACAACATCTAGCTCCACCTGGGGATAGTGCTTTTGTCCCGGAAGCACTAAGAACCGCAGATCAGTGCCTTATCCATTGGGCATGAAGTCATATATTGCTTTGCCAAGTCTTAACTGTGTGAAAATCTGTACAGTGAACCCACACCAATATCTACAGTGATTAGATGCTTATGCTCTGATAACAAAATATTGAGAATCGTAGATCAGTAGCCTTAGTTGGGCATGGAGTCCAAAACTGTGAAAACCCTGAAATCTGACAACTAAAACCTGACAATATTGAAGTCAGACACCTCTACAAACCAGTTTCCAACTGGGAAAATCACCCTTATTCATCAACTAATCATTAAACTGAAGAACTGCATCTAGAAACCAAATTCTCAACACCTAAGCTTATTTATGTATAAGTCCCTACATATGTACATGAATGACCTCAATCAGGTGAAATCAATCTTCCAATGATACCAGACTAGCATTTGAGTGCATAATCTTGAACCATTCTGCAGTGAATTTTAAAAATACAATTCATCCTAAATGAAAAATAAACTATGCATCAAGGCAGCTCACAACAAAAATTAGAAGTATATCCACAAAATGATATGTGTAGACTATTGATAAACTCCTCCATGTAATCTACCGCAGGCTCTTCAAGAGTATAAGAGGAAATATGGTCATAATTAGATCCAAAAAAGAAATTCTCTATGTATAAAGGTTTCTATGCAATTAAACCTTTTGTTGGGCTAATATGTTCAACAAAACAATCAACAACATCTTTAAGAAAAATGATCTATGTCACTTTCACATCTCCACTCTTCATCTCTAAGCTTTGATTGAAAATAATTTGTAATTATAGCCTTAGGAAGAAAAAGGAACTTTTTTACACTACTATACAAAATATGATCAACTTCAAATAAATTGTTTACCTCTGATCCATGAGCATCCTTATGTTCTTCAATGCAATGATATACAATCTCTTTATTAGCTTCCTTTTTACATGAGATAGCCTCTTTTGCTATGATAAATGGCTCAATATATTGTTGTCCAACATATCTCACTTGCTGGTTTCTTCTTGTATGTTCAACAACCAATTGACGAACTTGAAAAACTTCATCCTATCCCCTATTTAAACCATTTTCATTATAGATAGGAGGATCATCAAATTTAACAAAATAGGAACTCTAGGGATTTATTTTCAACTTAATTATTTCTTCCTCTTCTCGACTGCTGAGTAGAAATTCTTGATGCATGTTTGAAATTTCCTCCATCTGAATACTCTCTTGATTCACTTGGAACAAAGTCAATCAATTCTCTGCTTGGGATATTATTGAAGAAATTTGTTTTATAACCCTCTCTGTATCATTTTGAGAACATGATAGTTCCTTGCTTTCAGAGACTTGCTCATAACCTTGCTTGATATATTCTCAACAAAATCATTAGTTTCATCAACAATATTATCTTGGGCTTTTAAAGTTTCTTTAGCATCATAATATTCACAACAACTTTCAAAAAGAAAATTGTGTGGGTAATAAGTTTTACAAGAGTATTGAACACTAAATGGAAATCTTTCAAAGATGAAATTCTTGAAAGAGGCAGAGACCTAAACCAAGCCCTAGCTTCTTGATACAAAGAAAACATAAACAACTTCATCTTAACATCTTCATGAATGATGCCCTACTGCTCCATGCATTCATGAAACTCTTGGAGATGCTGAGCTGGATCTTCATATTCTTTTCTACTGAATTTGGAAGATACTCATTCCACACAAAAAAATGCAGGCATATCATAAAGATAACCAGTGATCTCAGTAAAATCAAATGGATCAAATTTATGGACTAAGAATGCAAGGAGAGCCATTAAAGCCCAAAAAAGAAAAGTTCAAAGTACAGTGGAGTTGCCAATTAATGTTGTAAGTGAAAAACACATGTGTGAATGTACAACCAACTACTGAAACTTGTCACTCTCAAGAATAAGCTTCAAATTCAATGAACCCAAGAAAATTGTTTTTATTATATTGCTTTGCAAGTTGTGGTCTTTGTTACAATGGAGTCGCCTTTTATTGCTATTATTCGAAACAGCCAAATATTTCCTCCTCACTAAATAACCACAGGAAAATATTAAAAACCTAGGGAAAAGTGTTCTTGTCTTCTCTCCCCGGTGGCGCTACCAATTAATGTTGTTCCTTAAGAAACCAATTTCCTGGCTGTGGGGAAATTGTGCTTAAGACATTAATAAAAATTTGTTTACTGTCACTTATTGTTTGTTGTATTCTCAAATGAAGGACCTGGAAAAATTGGTCTTTAACTCTTAATACATGTATGACCAGAACATCTCAGAATGCCATTTGTTGCCAGATATAAATGATGAATGAAGAAAGTTTGAAGGAGAAATTAAAGATAATATGTTGATCTTTCACAGAAACTACTATATGTAACTTAGAAGAATTATGATAATGAGAATTGAATCATAGACAATATTTTGGTCTTTCACAGAAACTATTATCTATAACTTAGAAAGGAAATGAGGACTTCAAGTATAGGAGCGCTGGGAAATTGTTCTTAAGACATTAATAAATATTTGTTTATTGTCACTTATTGTTTGTTGTATTCTCAGATGAAGGACCTAGAAAACTTGGTCTTTAACTCTTAAAACATGTATGACCATAACATCTCAAAATGCCATTTGTTGCCAGATATAAATGATGAATGAAGAAAGTTTGAAGAAGAAGTTAAAAATATTGTGATGATCTTTCATAAACACTACTATCTGTAACTTAGAAGAATTATGATAATGAGAACTGAATCATAGACAATATGTTGGTCTTTCACAGAAACGATTATCTATAATTTAGAAAGGAAGTGAGGAATTCAAGTATAGGAGTGCTCTTTTAAGGAATTTTAACTTTATCTACATAAGCAAATAAAGACCTGCAACTTCATTGCTATACTTGAAAAGAAGAATACATAGCATGACACATGACAGAGAGGCTTACAAAACACTACAACAAAACCCTGTGACTAGCGTCCCTTTTTGCTTCTTTTTTTGCATCTAGAGCCCATTTTTGGTGCTATTTGTGACCAATTACCAAATATGGTGCAAAACTTGATGCAAATTTTGCACTGAGTTTTGCAGCAACTCTTAAACCAAGTTTAGCACTAGGTGTTGTAATAGGTTTTGCACCATATTTTATACTAGGTTTTATGCCAGGTTTTATGCCAAGTTTTGTGTCATCCTTTGCACCATGTTTTGCATCAAGTTTGGCACCTAATTTTGTTTCACCAACTTTT
Organism: Pinus taeda; assembly: GCA_000404065.3. Classification (NCBI taxonomy): domain Eukaryota; kingdom Viridiplantae; phylum Streptophyta; class Pinopsida; order Pinales; family Pinaceae; genus Pinus; species Pinus taeda. Next base: position 31,648 of record APFE030328934.1, read on the forward strand.
GCATCCTCTATTGCATCCACTTTTTGTGCCTACACATGCATCAACTTTTGCATCATCTCTTGCATCATTTTTTAAATCAATTTTTGCATCCATTTTTGCATCATTTTTTGCATCCCCTTTGTGCCAAGTTTTGCATTGAGGTTTGTGTCTAGTTTTGCATCTAATTTTGCATCTACTTGTGTTGCATCTACCTTTACATAGTTTTTTGCATCCATATTTACATCCTTTTTTTCATCTGTTATTGTGTCCACTATTGCATCCAATTTTCTTGTGCCATAATTTACACCTAGTTTGGAACCTCCTTTGCACCCATTTTTGCTTCTAAATTTGCATCCACGATTGCATCCTCATATACATCTAGGTTTTCATTGACTTGTACATATATTTTTGCATCCTTTTTTATATCGACTTTTGCGTCAAGATTTGCATTAGGTTTTGTGTCTCATATTGCATCTACTTTTGCATCGAATTTTGTGGCATCAACTTTTGCATCCATTTTTGCACCCATGTTTACGTCCAATTTTTCATCCCTTTTTGCATCTTATTTTTCATCTTCATTTGTATCTGTCATTACATCCACTTTTATTGTGACACAATTTGTGTCATGTTTTGTACTTATTGTTGTACCCATGTTTGCTTCCAATTTTTCATTCATATTCACATCCTCTTTTGCATCAAATATTGCATCTATTTTTGCATCCACTATTGTGTTGGGTTTTGCGTATCATTTTGTATATTATTTTGCATATAATTCCATTGCATCCAATTTTGTTTCTCCTATTGCACCTATGTTTGCATCCACTTTTACATCCCTTATTGCATCTTGTCTTGCATCTAAGTTTGCATCTTTTTATGTGTTCGTTATTACATCCACTTTCTCATCCACTTTTGTTGTGCCACAATTTGTGCCATATCTTGTGCCTATCATTGCAACCCACATTTTCTTCCACTTTTGCATCCAATTTTGCATCCTTTTTTGTGTCCAAGTTTGCATCAAATATTGTTTATGTTTTTTGCATCCCATTTTGCATCTACTTTTTCATCCACTTCTGATGCATCCAATTTTGCATCTAATTTTGTGTCCACTATTGCACCCATGTTTGGTTCATGTTTACATCCCTTTTTGCATCCAATTTTGTGTTCGTTGTTGTATCCACATTTGTTTCACCACAATTCATGGTAAGTTTTATGCCTACTATTGCACCCATGTTTTCTTCCACTTTTTCATCCATGTTTGCATCCTATTTTGTGTCCAAATTTGCATCTACTTTTTCATCCGCTTTTGTGTCAATTTTTTTGTCTTGGTTTGCATCTAATTATGTTGTATCCACTCTCCATCCAATTTTACATCCATTATTTCCCCCTTTTTTTGGTTCACTTTTGCATCCTTTTCCCAACACTCGTCATATTTTGTTCATTGGTGATATTTCTTATGACATTGACAATTATGAACAATTGATGGAATTGTCAATAATTATGACGATGATATGATGACATGAATTGTGATTATTATGATAATGACAATGATGATAAAGACAATGGGGGTTACAATGACAATGATGATGACGATACTAATGACCTTGGCCAATCTTCCCAATTTTTAAATGTTTTCATGGAAATAATCATAATCATTATCTTTGGCGTCATCTTCCAAGTCATCATCATCTGATCATCATCATCATTATTTTCATCTTGGTCATCATCAACAACAATAATTGCATGAATGATGATTATGATGTTCATGACGAAGATGACAACAACAATGATATAAATTACATTAATTATGATGATGGTGATGATGAAAATTATAATGACAATGATAATGGTAGTGATGATGATAATATTTGATCATCTCCCAAAAATAAAGTTGTTATTTCTCTTCCATATATCATGTGTCATAACAACCCTTTTTAGCACTCGTAACATTTTTTTGGGTTGATGAGATTTCTTACAACACCTATAATTATGAAAAATTGATGACAATGTCCATAATCATGATGATTATGATGATGATGATGAAAACATGAATGGTGATTTTGATGATAATGCAATGATGGTGGTGATGATGACGATAATGAAGATGATGACACTCCCTCTAAACTAGGGAGGTACTCATAATGAGACAAAGAAGTACTCTCAAGTTGAAATATTCATATAAGAAGGGATCTGGATTGATAAGCATCAACTATGATTTACATAATCATAGCCAAAATTGTCAAAATAGAAATCCCTTCACTAACAAGTTCTATCTCTCCATTAGATCATCGCACAATGTTGGGAGGCATAAATTTGGACACCACTATCTCTCTAGGCACTTACCCCACCAGGATGTTCACCAGGTTATGTCCTCACATGATCATTTCCTAATCCACTATCATAATATTTGACACCAAGAAATTTCAATCCTCATGACTATTCTTATCTTGAATTAATGTATTTGACTTATGGCGGTTAGTCCTAGTCAAAGTACAAATTCTCAAAGAATATTGGTCCCAGATGTTTATCTAATCCACCATTATCCCTATGGTGTCTTCACTAGGCTTACGACTGTTAGTCTTGGCCATAGTACATGACACATGGATAACATGGTGTCCACCCTCACTCCCTCTCAATTAGGGAGGAGACATCCACAAGCATAAGCTTTTCTCATGAATACCCATCATTTTAATAGAGAATAACATCATTAATTTGTTTTCATCACATGATGCCTTTATGATTAAGCATTTATAGATTTGGGGTGAAATATTTCCCCTTTTATCATTTGTGATAAAAAATAAAATAAAAAAGTGAAAGCCAAAATCATTAAAGACACACTATAATGATTTATCTAATTCTAAAATCTAAGGTTGAAGTGAAAATTCATGTAAATGTTATATCTATGAGTTGTGCCAGACTTATGAAAACCTTATTCCCTAAGTCCTATATATAAGAAAAAGAAAAAGAAAGAAAAATAAGGCCTAATGAATGCTAACCCATGTATTCACTCCCTCTTTGGAAAACATATGAATATATACGCTCCTAGTCACACTTGATCACATGTTTGTAATGGTTAAATCATGAAGTCCTCTTTTCCCATTGCATTTTCACTTCATCATTTAAGCACCTAATTTAGGATCTAGGGTATGCTTATTACCTAAGGGTTTCATGTCTACTCTTGGTTTACTTATGTCACACTATGGTCAATTTATGTGACGGAGTGAAATACTTAAGTTTGTGGAGTTACTAGAATGTTGTATTAAGGTAGTCACCACACACACATGTATTACATCTCATTGATCCACATGTGTGGGTTGGAGACTTGTTGCTTCAAAACCTTAATGGAGACTAGTTTAGGGATTTGATGGTATATCTTACAAAATATCTTGGTAAACATTGTGATTCATCCTTTCTTTTCCTCGAGACACTTGATAATATTGAAGTCACTCCTAATAATCCATGGAGATGGGGAGTATAAATTACTTGTGATGGAAATAGAATTGAGAAATAGAGGTTTTCCATTTGCGATATTAGCGTCATATACATTGGATACATGGTAGTAGTCCTCAATGTAAATTAACTAAAATTATATTGTCATAATGCGAAAAGGGGTAAACATATTAGTAACCTTTATGTCCTGATCATTCCAAATAATAGCCATTGCACCCAAGTATCTCTAAGTATCAATCACCACTACTTGGAAATTCCTCGCCCATTTTCTAATTATATGAGGTAGAGCCTCACTTAATATTTTTGTTTCTTATATCAACATTATTAATGGGTTCTTTGTGTACAATTTTTTGTTTAGGAGTCTTTGTTTTACTTTACTATTGAGGTCCCTCATGTTCCATGAGACTATTTTCATGGAGAATTTATACAGAAAGGAAGTGTAATTTGACTAAAAAAAACATGTTTCAAGATTTAAGTGCTTGGACAATTCCACTTCATGACTCCTATATTTCCTTAACCTGGGATCGAATGTTGAACTTGATGGCCTTAAGGGAAATTGACCAATGAAAATCTCAAAAAGAGGTGACTTTTGACTTTATCACATACAAGTAATATACTAAAAAAAATATCCATAACGATTTCAGCAATCAATGAATCATTAAAAAAAAATATCCAAAACATTTTCATCAAGCAATGAATCATTACATTATAAAATACAATCTATAAAGCTTTTGGGAACTTTTTGCTAAACCATGCTCAAAACCAACATATTTAATATTAATATTTAACAATAATATGGACAATAACACATTTTCATAAATTACATAACATGTTATCAAGCCTAGGAAATGTCACTAACAGAAAACTAAAAAGCATGCAACTAATGGGAGTGACCACTCAAGGCTACCATAAGACAATTAATCTATTAAAACCAAGATTAATGGGGACAAAGGTCTACAAAGGACAAAGGCAAACATATTTTAAATTTATTGTTTTATTATGTGCAAGTTGAACATCTCAAGATATAATGAAGAGCACAATTACTTTTATTGCTTTAAGAAAACCCAAGAACATTCTATAGCTTAGCAAGGAAGAGATGTATAATACCCATCTCAGCGACACAACATCTCAGCGACACAACACATGGCATTAAGTTAGTTTTTTATATGGAATTTAAATTCTATCATAAATATCACAAATTTAGCATCAATGTAATGTTTAAAATCCATTTTTATAAAAACAAAATATTTATTTTGCTATAAAAAAATACCAAAAACTAAATATATTTTTTTAGAAAAAAAAATTACTAAACTAAATATAAATAAAAACTAAAACATAAGCTAATATATTTTTTTAATTTAAAATAATTTTTAGAATTTTTTTAAACACTTCCCTCCATTATAAGAAGCAAAAATAATAATAGAAATAATGTCTGACCAAGAATCTTCCTTTCCCTAGTAAGTGTTTCCCACCATTCATTCCACTCACTCGAGTTATTTCATAAAACAAAGATAAGTGTTATTTCACACTCTTTTGGAAAAGCCTATTAAGCTTCACCTATGATATATCTATTCTTTGATGGAGTCCTTGATATATTGGTCAAGTTTTGATTCCTTGGAGATTAATTAGAGCAAATAAACACATGAGTACTCTTAATTCCAAGTTCAATGCCTCTGATGGTGGACATGAGGCAAGAGAGGGGTTGCTATTGTGGTAATAACTCCAAGTTCATTGTCTCTGATGGTGGAGGAGGCAAGGGAGGGGGTTGCGGTCATGGTCGTGTTCATGGAGTTTTCTCTTTTACATTATTTTTTGGGAGTTCAAAGAAATTTGCATGGAATCATTGTCGTCACTAGGTATAATGGATTAAGTATGATAATGGATGAAATGAAGTAATTATTTGTGAGCATTTGTTCTTGAACGAATATTAGGATCCATTTTATCATAGAGAAAATTACATGCATTAAAAACAACTCAATATTTCATGTGACATTCATATTGTATGTGACTTTTTTTTTCATTAAAAACAATTTACTTTTTCATGTGACATTATTTTTTTGTTAAAATTTCTTCTATTTCTAATCTGAATTACAATTGTAATTTGAAATAAATCTTCCAGTAACTCTTAATTTACCAATCGTGCATGGACATTATAAAAGAAACATTAACAATATAATATGAAGAACGAATGGGTACCTACTTCATATGCATTAAAAATTGCTTCTACTACTTAATGTGAATTACAAGTGTAATCTTAGTTGTATCTCCAATATATATTAAACCATATTTTCATTTTATTTTTTAGTACTATTAAATGTTATTATTTCCTACCTCATTTTATGGTTAGCATTGTAATAAAAATATGCATTGTGCTATAGAATTAGTACTAACATGTAATATTAACTTTTTTTCCAGAACACTACAGGTAATGACCACAAAGATGATGATACAAACTATGTTTAGATTACATCATATATCAGAGACGATGATGATGAGGATGGTGATGGTGTTGGTGATGATTATGTGTATCAAAATGGTTAGGATGATGATCATGGAAATGATCATGAGGAAGATCTTGACCATGATTTTCGTGGTGCTAGCTAGCCATGCATTATTTTTTATATTTAGTTGGGATGTCATAATATGGAAATCATACATTTGAATTTTAGTTGATTCGAATAAAGATGATGATATTATCGGTACTATCTTGATACCTTATGGATATCATATCTGTGATAAGTGTTGATTTGGTAGCCATATCTGTATATTTAAAATTGCCAATGATTTTTTGATGGAGAATTGTTATATATGGGGATACTACTATCTTTTTGATGAATGTTGTCAATTTCCCTTACATTTGTTTACAAATATTAAGTTATCAATTTGAATTGTGATATGTTATTAAATGTGTTATACATGAAAATACATCTTCATCATCTCAGAGGAGAATACCATGTTGTTGGTTGAAATACCCCTTTCTCCTAGACTATATAAGATTATAATACAAGTTATGTACCATGAGGACCACATTATCCTAGTCTATAACAAGTTGTCCCCTTCATCTAACTTTTGCTACCAAAATTATCAATCAATCATGAGGAAAAAAGCTCGAGTTAACTAGAATTTGACACTCTTGTTCACTTTCAGAAACTCATATGGTGGAATGTGATCTCTTTATCCTCATCTTTAGCTTTTTCCTAAAGGAGAAAAGCATACAAAAGTGGGAAAGAGCCATAAATCATGGGGAAGCTTTTTCCAAAGCACAAAAGCATCTAAAAACTGGAAAATGCCATTTTTATATCAGGAAACATTATTCACCCAAAAGGAACTAATGAGGAATTTGGGAAATCTTCATAGCCTTCACTTTCCTATATATTGGAGGCTTGGCCATTGAGAAAATGATGGGAATTCTTGTATTGTCACACTGCTGAGATCTATCTTGAGAGGGAGATTTTTGGAGCTAGGAGTTGGGGGAGGTGTTGCCGCAATTGCATCTGATGGTTGTAACTTTCCTTCAACTCCTTTATTAATATAGATACCTTGTTCTTCCTTCCATGTGCTGCTATTAATTCTTTACTTATTATATTTAACTAACGAAAATATGGGATTTTGGTTTATATTTATTTATTCAGTAATATTTATATGTTTAGATAATTTTCGGCAAAATCACATAATTCATCATTTGTCGACGTGTTTCGAACCAACTTGTCCTGATGATGAACCACACTAGTTGGTTCAAAACGCGTCGACAAATGATGAATTATGTAATTTTGCCGAAAATTATCTAAACAATTGTTATGGATCACAAAAGTCTAATTTCATTGAATATTTATATGTTTCATAGTTTCGATTATCAAGATATTATGTTGTGAAGGTTGCTTTGTTCTCTCTCTTATGTATAGGACCAAGCTTTGGAGCTAGCTAGGAGCGCTTCCTAGCTAAACTAAAAACTCCGACGAGACCTTCATGTGAGGACTCACATGAATTCCTTCTCTTTTCTTAATCTATACTCTACATCTTGATACTAGGAATCCTAAGTCTTAGAACAACCTTTCTCCTAATCAATTTGTCCTAGGTTTCCGGGATAAACTAAGAGGCTTTTATGTTTATCTAACCATGCATTAAATCCTACAACAAAATGATATTTAGAAATTGTAATATATTTCACTATGTAATTGAAATTAGTAAAATGAACCCATAAAGGGGGTCATAAATGGAAACAAAAGTAAAACTCTAAACAAGAAGCCAAAAGTGGATGTAACCATGGATACAAAATTGGGAGTAGAATTGGATGTTAAACTAGCCATCAAAACAAAATGCAAACAATGACACAAAAAGGGTTTTAAAATAGAATTAAAAATGGGTGCAACACTAGACACAAAGAAGGGAACAAAATGGGGCATACAAAAGGATACCAAATTGGGCGCAAACAAGAATGAAAAAATGGACACCAAAATGAGGATGCAAAGAATGGTGTAAAATTAGGATGCAAAATCAGGTGCAAAAAGGATGTAGGAAAAGACACAAAACAAGATGCAAAATGGGACTAAAAAAGGGTGAAACCAAGGATGCTAAAAATGATGCATAACTAGATAAAAATTCAAACTTAAAATCTAGGTGTAAAATGAGATGCAAATGTGGACACAAAATTTGGTAGAAAAAGGATGCAAATTTGGACATAAAATTTGGTGCAAAATTAGAAAAAATGGTGAAAAAATGGGCATAAAATTGGCTCAAATTTGAATGCCAATTGAGATGCAACATTGGATGCATAATGAGGTGCAACAAATGATTCAAAAATTGCTGCAAAAACAAATGCAAAAGTAGAAGAAAAAATGGCTCAAAATTGAATGTAACATTAGACACAAAATGGGATGCAAATGTGGATGCAACACATGGTTCAACATAGGATGAAAATTTAGATTCTCAAAAGGATGCAAAATTGGATGCAAGAATTGGTGTTAAAAATGATGTTAAAATGGATGCAACAAATGATGCAAAATTAGATACAAAATATGCACAAAATAGGATGAAAAAAAAGGGAGACAAATAGAACGCAAAAGTGGATGCAAAAAATGGTATAAAAGAAGGCAGAAAAACTAGCTCAAAAATAGATGTAAAAATAAGTACAAAATTAGAAGCAAAAAATGGTATAAGACTAGATGCAAAAAAAGGCACTAAATTAGATGCAAAAGATGGTGCAAAACTTGATGCAAATTACGACACAAAACTAGAAGCAAAGAATGACACAAAAAATGGCACAAAACTAAAAGCAAAACATGTTGTAAAACCAAATGCAAATCTTAGTGTAGAATATGATCCAAAATTTGGCATAAAAAAAGATGAAATATTTGGCGAAAAAAAGGACACTTTAAAAATTGTACAATAGAGCCAGATTTAGCGCCAGCCTGCTCATACCAATTGAGAAAACAATTCACTAAAATTTGGGGTTAAATTTGGCGCAAATTGCCTGTTTTGTTGTAGTGAAATTATATGCAACAACTCATGGAAACTTCTGATCCTTTCATTAATCAATGGTGATATCAAGAATACAGTGGCCTAGTCTCTGGGTTCTCCCAAAATTCCCACCACTAACCTTTTCTTTGTAAAATTTCCTCCTTTTATACATTTGTAAACAATTGTGAAACTGTCAAACTACTAAATTGTTTCCCTAACTATCTAAATTAAAAATTATTACAGGGTTTTACAAAGGTTTAAAGACACCTCAATGAACATAAAATAATAAAAAGCAACTGAATTTAGAAGAGGACAATAATTGCTGACTTGCTTTGTTAATCCGCTGTCGAGTTCCTTTGTATATGTCTTAATCTGCTTTAATCATAATGCACTGTGCTAGATTTGTATAAACCTGAGCTTATGCATGTATCGAATACATTTTAATTGGCCAAAACACCAAAAAACCCAACCAATTTCCTTTTCTTCATATTTAGCCTTAACATTGATTTTCCTTTATATAATGGAATTAACGTAAAGCACCAGAACTGAAAAGGAATTAACCTGATTTAATAACTCCATCAGATCTGGAATCTCATCACATATCGCAATTGACGCTTATATATATATATAATATATATATATAAATATATATATATATAATAAATATAATAATATAATATATATAATATATAATAATAAATTATGTCCATTTATTGTTGTGAGTTTGGCTTATCACATGGGCCAATGTCCTTATATACTTGTTCCTTTTGCGATTTTGATAAGATTATAATGAAAATATACCTCATTACTTTTATACTTTGCGGGGTAGAAAATATAAAGGGATTCATTGAGGTTGAACCCCTTTAATGATTTTAGGCCACACATTGTGATAAAATTGATAAATAAGGCTTAACTCACAATATCAGCTACAACACTATCCATCTGTCTAAGCAAATCCCACCACCCAATCCCAACTACAAATGAAAAACCCCTTGAAAAATCATAGCTAGCCTAAAAACATCTTAACTAAAACAAAGTTAAAGATTAAAGAGAGTGTTAGGTCCCTATACTACTAGTGTAACCCCTTATTGTTATTAGTACAACCCACTTATTATATTGATGTGCCCATGTAGTGCCCATATTGTTACTATTGTGCCCCATAGAAGCCCACTATTGTTTTTATTCTGCCCTTACATTATTATTGTTATGTCGGCTCTAATTATGTTATGACCCCTTAGACTCCTATATATAGAAAGGAAGTCTTTTCATTTGTATCATCCAAGAATTGTTCATTTGTGTAATGAAGGAGGTTGCCCCCTCGAAAGGCTGAATTCTAAGGCGTTGCTCTATTTTTATCTTTTCTGAGCTAGTTTCATAACATTTGGTATCAAAGCTTTGGATTCTAGGGTTTCACTGCTCCAAACAGGTCATCGTGGAATTTTCACTATAACTTTTTTCTGTGACATTTCAAAAGATAAAAAAAAAACCATTTGAGAAGACATCGCGTTGAATCTCGGGTCCACATTTCAGATCTTTTCGTGCTATATTTGCGGAGATATGATTTGTGTAAGTTCGTCTTTTTACAGACTCCTGAATTACATTCCAAAAATGTGACTTGGGGAAAATCATCGTAACTTTCTCTCTGAGCATCGGATTGAAATTTTGTAAGAAGGTACAGAAAGAGGATAGACTGTAGTTTCTTTTATATATTTTTCAGTGCCAAAGGTCAAAACAGTGACACATGGCACTTCATACAAGTTCGCTCTTCTGGAAAGGTCTATAATCAGGTCATCTTGGGAGGTTGTGCATAACTCTTTCTTGGAGAATCCAATTTGGATCAGACTGGTGGCATTGAAAAGAGGACATAGAGGGCTACTACAAATCACACTTTCAGAACTTAAATATCCGAAAGTACAGAGTTACTATCATTTCAAGATCGAGCTCCTAAAATCAAGAAAAAGCAAGATGAGGAAGTTTGATGGCAAGGTTCCAGTAAATTGGATACATCAGATGGAGAAATATTTTGATCTACATGGTGTACCGCTATTACAAAAGGTATGTATTGCATCTTCATATTTAGAACTAGATCAATTTTTATGGTATGAAGGGCTTTGTTCTCGTAAACAACTTGTTACATGGTCAATTTTCACAGAGGAAATGATAGCACATTATGAGGATACAAAGAGCAACACCTTCTTTAGAGAAACACCACAACAATTGGAAAGTGTAAAAGGGCTTTGTGACATAGTGGAAAGCAAAATTATGGAAGCCAGGAAGCATACCCCTCACAACTATAAAGATGCAAGTGTTGTTTCTCCTAGCCTTCCACAACCTACAAGGGTTACACCACAACAATTGGAAGAAAAAAGGGAAAAAGGGCTTTGTTACAATTGTGATAGCAAATGCACTGAAGGTCATAAGTGTGATGAGAAGAAATTATTTTACATAGAGTATGAAGAGGAGGAAGAAAATGATCGAGAAACATAAAAAAAAGAGGATATACTCCAAGACCCAACCCCAGAGAAAGAAGAAATGAATCAAACTATATCTTGTAAAGCATTGGAAAGAATTACCACTACTCAAACTCTCAAGGTAGAAGGACATATAAAGAAGAAAAAGGTGCAAGAAGTGAAAGATCACATCGAGAAAGAAGAAATGAATCCAACCATATCTTGTAATTCATTGGTCGAAATTACCACTCCTCAAACTATCAAGATAGAAGGACATATCAAGAAGAAAAATGTTCAAGAAGTGAAAGATCACATCGAGCATCAAGAAATGAATCCGACCATATCTTGTAAAGGATTGGAAGAAATTACCACTCCTCAAACTCTAGAGATAGAAGGACATATCAAGAAGAAAAAGGTTCAAGCAGTGAAAGATCACATCGAGCATCAACAACAAGTTCTCCAACTTTTAAAAGATAACGCCACTTCAGTGCAAAATCAAACGAAACAACAGGTAGATCAACATCATAGTGAAAAATGTTTTGATGTAGGTGATTGGGTATTTTACTGCTACATCTCAAGCAAGCTATTTATGAGAAGGAAATGTTGGCAATACTACATGCACTTAAAAAATGGTGACCTTACCGAATGGGAAGACTCTTCAAGGATGAGGATGTGGAAGCATTATTTTGTGTTATTTCTATTATCGAACCAGATTGGATAAACGAAGCAAGGGATGAATGGAATAAGGAAGAAGAATTATGGCCACTTATTCAAAAGTTGCAAAAGATCCCAATTCAAACAATATTGCCAGAAATTGAAGAGGAAGGAAAAATCATATTAGAACCTGGAGAAGTCACAGAAACAAGAACCCAACAGCTATGAAATCGATCAATTTCAGAGTATCTCATCAAGTGGAAGAACTTACCCGTTGAAGATTCCACATTGGAGGGCAATAATTTTATACAGAAGCATCAAGAACTACTCAAGCGTTCAGGACAACACTTTTTGAAGGAGAGGGGCATGTTAGGCCCCTATACTATTAGTGTAACCCCTTATTGTTATTAGTACAACCCAATTATTATATTGATGTGCTCCTGTAGTGCCCATATTGTTACTATTGTGCCCCATAGAAGCCCATTATTGTTTTTATTGTGCCCTTACATTATTATTGTTATGTTGGCTCTAATTATGTTATGACCCCTTAGACTCCTATATATAGAACGGAGGTCTTTTCATTTGTATCATCCAAGAATTTTTCATTTGTGTAATGTAAAGGAGGTTTCCCCCTCGAAGAGGCTGAATTCTAAGGCATTGATCTCTCTTTTCTATCTTTTCTTGAGCTGATTTCATAACAGAGAGAGCCCTCTTTGAGCATCAGGAAGACTAGGTCCTGATCTCCAAAAGCAGTTTGTGGTTACATCTATTATTTCCTTCTTTTGTTAATTTTTCAAAGGAAATTTTGGAGTGATAATAGGCCAAAATCCTTAACAACCTCTGTTGAGATGAGGTTCTTCTGGCTCTCACTATCAATAATGAACCACAACGAAGACTGCTTCACCCACATCTGTAAGTGAAACAGACAATCCCCTTCCTCTAGATCTTCAAGCTCAATATTTTGGACCTTGGTGATGGAAATGGTGGCGTTGGGCTCCACATTAATAATATGCTTCCATTTTTCATTCCACTTTCCAGGTTCCGACTCAGAGTTAGAACATGCATATGACTCTAAAGCCTTCACCTCAGCCCCTAATGACTGCTTGGTGCAACACTCGTGTTGTGAGTGGGGCTCTTGTGGAACTCACACCACTTCCTTGTGTCCTTCTTCATCTTCATGGTGTTATTCCTTGCTTATGGCTTCGATGGGTTATACTAGGTCACATCACCTTGGGTTTTTCCTTTGTTCTATGTTTTGGGGGCACCTTTTCCTTTCTTCAAATTCATAAATCCAAAGTATCACTTCTTCTATTTAACTTTATGCTCGATCTTGATAGCATATTAGTATGTGATGCTGAGTGAGGAAATACCCAAGAGCTCAATCTCATCCTGAATGTATTTGTGTATACAACCACGGTACTTGAGTACAATATTCCACTCAAAGACCTTGATACCCAACTTTGTGTGAATGGTATGGAAAACATTTGTGAACTCAAACATGTCTTGGTCCTTACCGTGCTGCAGTGTGGTCCATTTTATGTTCTTATCTTCATAGCTCCTGACAAGCTAATATTGTTCCTTGATGACAAGTCGAAAGGAATCCCAAGTGGGTGCAACTGAAAACAATGAGGGTTCACTCTCGTCCCTCTGCTCATAGTGGGTTTCCCACCATTCCTTGACGTGGGGATGGTTTTGAGGAGTGAAAAAGTAATCTTTTCCCTATTGAAAAAATAATGAAATGAAAAATATCCTTCCAGAATATTTAACCATTTATCTATGACATTTGCATCTATCTAGCCTTCAAATAGAGGAATGTCAAATTTAACTTGTACCTTAAAGGGAGTAGTGCCTCCAAGGTGACTGGGAGATGAGGAAGCTTCACCTATTGATACCTGTTGAAGGATCTAGGAAAATTTATCCATCATCTTGTTCCTTTGTCGCTCAAGGGATTCTTCAAGAAATATTATGAAAGGACCTCCTGCTCCCTCATCTTTATTTTCTTCCATCATGGGAGGATGTCAAGATTAGCGAGGCCAGTCTTGCAAGGGCTCAACCAATTCAAGTCCTAAATCCTTATACCTCGATCTCATTGGGGACATGCACAAAAAAACATAGAAAGAGAAAACCACTCTGATACCACTGTTCCAAATTTATGCAAGAATGAAATGAAATACATATTTAAACAAAAACACAGAGCTACAACAAAAATTTAACTTCAATTCATTAATAACAAATACTAAAAACTGTTTACATGCATAATGGAAATAAATTAGCTCGGATGATGGTAGCTATCTATGAGAAGAGATGCGGTGGATACATGCCTTCTGTACTATGTTACAATGAGGCTTGAAGGCCTTTTTATTACTGAGAAACTAAACATCCAAAAAACTAACCTTAGGAGATGAAGCGCCAAAAGTCTGTAGGCCTCGTTGGGGTTAGTTGTTACAACAACTTGTCGAGGTCGTAACTTTGGTATACAATCTCCATTTGACGCATTCAATACCTCATTAGAAAGATCTATCTGAGGACAAAAACTTTAAACTACAAACCCATACTACCAACAATGGATTTTCCCATTTTCCAAAAAAATAACGTTTAGGGCCTTAGAATGACTTTGAAAGTTTGAGACCTGAAAAGATACCAAAAATAGTAAATTGTGCTACAATTAAGGAAATTGAAAGAAATAATGGTGGGGGTACAAGTTGAATAGGTGTGTGGCCACCAATATCCACCTGGATGATTACTACCCCCTTAGGAAGTAATGGTCGCCATTGGGTTGAGTGCCTCCATGAGATGGGCAAACTTCTACTGAACTTGGTCCCTAATGGGCCACTTGCCTTAGTGTAGGATTTGGCCTGCTTGAACAACCCGATACAATTGGATATTCTATTGGTGAGTGTTATTGATCTATGTGTCCATGATCTGATCAATTTTTTCCTATTCCATACAATATAGGTTGAGCTCTATTGGTGTTAGTTGTTCTGCAATGTTTGATGTGTCCAACAATGGAAAAGAGTCTGGCTAAAGGTGGTCCACATTGAACATTGGGTGCAAGAAAAGGAATGGGGGAATTTTGAGCTCTAAAAAATTTTCTCCCACAACCTTTGCAATGGTGTAAGGCCCATATCAAGGCTATGACAAGGCGTTATCTTTATAAATACAACCAAACTTTTTCACCCACCTAAAACTTATGTGGCACTCGATGCTGGTCATGCCACTACTTGTACTTGGCATTGGACTTATCCAAAATGTTGTACACTTGCTAGAAGATGTGTTGGATGTATTCAATAAACCTGGTTGCTTTATATCCCTCAGAATCTACATGTGTGGATTCTGTCTATGTAGTCACTTGAGGCATGACAACATCGATCATACACAATGGTTGAAATCCTAGACCCACCTAAAAAGGACTGAATGCAGTCAAGCGTAGTATGTGCACTATAATCCTATTGAAGACCTCTATCTGGCCATCAATATAAGGATAGAATGTGGTTGACTTAGTCTGCTTGGTGTCCAATAATGTCTAGAGGCTCCACCAGAATATGCTAAGGGACCTACTATCTCGCTATGATATAATGGTCTGCGGAATCCCAAAATGTACCCATACTCATTCGAAAAAGAGTTTGGCAGTGTCCTCTGTTGTGATACTCTTCTTGTAGTATGCAAATATAGCCATCTTAGAAAATATGTCTACGACCACAAACACACATTCATTACCATGCTTGGTAGAAGGGAGGCCCGACAGATAATCCATGGAGATGGATTCCCAGAGTTGGTTGGGAATAAGTAGAGGAGTGTATAGGCCTTGCTTCTTGATGGTTGGCTTGGAGATGGCATAACTAGTGCAAGATTTGATATATTTTTCGACGTCTTGTCAGAGCTTTGGCCAATAAAAAAACATCTATAGTATGACTAAAATTTTATCCACAACAAAGTGTCCTACGACCTAATTGTAGTGCACCTCTCAAACCAACTTGGCACCCTCACTTTAAGGAACACAAATGTGGCTCAGGTATCATAATAATGTGCCCTATAGGTGTAAATCTAGAACTTGCTTACCATCAACTAGAATTTGGTATGTGGTGGAAAACTCTAGATTGTTTTTGTATAGTTGCATCCATCCATAGGTCTCATGGCCACAAGAGTTGAGAACAATAGCCACTGTTACAGCTGGGGGATGAATAAGGCAATCTGCAACATGATTGGTGCCACCCTTCTTGTATTTAATGTTCAAGTGGAATTGTTACAAATATGTAGACCACTTCTGATGTTGATCATTTGCAACTTCTCTTATGTCTGTATAAACTGAAGAGGTCGGTGATCTGTGTGGATGATCGTCTCCATCCCTATAATGTAATGTTTCCATTGCTAGCATGTCTGCATGATAGAATACATCTCTTTATAATAGGTGGGGTATTTTCAAATTGTATCGGAAAGTGTCTCACTATGATAGGCCACCAAATTCCCTTGCTGGGTGAGGACTGCATCAATAGCATAGTCAGAGGCATCTATATCAATTTCAAAATGTTGTTGTAGGTATGGAAATGTGAGTATAGGTTTAGAGCAGAGGTGGTGCCTCAACTCAATGAATGCTTTCTATTGGGACCAAGACTAGGAAAATTTTTCTTTCACCCCGCCCTTGATAACCTAACTCAAAGGTCGAGTGATATGAGAGAATACCAACACAACCCTTCGATGAAAATTGGCAAGGTCGAAAAAGTTGTGAAGCTCTGTTAGAGTGGTCGGAGCCAACCAATCTCAAATGACTTGGATCTTAACCATATCCACATGCACACCTTTCTCATTAATTATGTAACACGGATATTGGACCTGGCTCATTACAAAGGTGCATTTCTCAAAGTTGGCACATAGCTTGTGATGTCATAAGATTTGAAGGATGTGCCGAATGTGTTACAAATGCTCTTCCCAACTCTTGATGAAGATGAGGATGTTGTCTAGATATACAACCATGAACGAGTTGGTGAAGGGATGCAAGATGTAATATATCAACCTCATAAAAGTTGCGGGGCATTTTCCAACCTAAATGGCATGACCAACCACTTGAAAAGGCCCTCCTTAGATTTCAAGGTTGTCTTCCATACATATGTGGGTTATATTAGAACCTAGTGATATCCAAAATTCAAATAGATCTTGTTGAAATACTTGGCCCCCATGAGCTAGTCAAGAAGGTCATCAATCGATAAGATTAGATAGCTATTCCTGACAGTGATTTTGTTCAGTGCCTGATAATCAATGCAGAGACTCCTAGTCCCATCCTTATTCTATAAAAGTACAATTGGGCTCCCATAAGGTGAGGAAATTGGTCGAATGTGTCCCTTTTGCAAAAACTTTTGGATCTACCACTTGATTTATTAATTTTCCAAAATGGAGTAGTGGTATATTGGCTTATTGGGCAGAGGTGCTGCGAGAGTCAGATTGATCAAATGCTTAACCTGGAAGTGCAAAGTTATCCCCGTGGGTGAGGATAAGATGTCCTTATATTCTTCAATGACCTTATCCACTTGCTTCTGTTGCATGGGGGAAACTTTCTTGGGGTCTAGTGATATGACCATGATCTTCCCCTTTCTTTGAGAGAGAATTAGAAAGAAAACAAATTTCTTGTCTAAGAGATGATCTTACTACATTGTTTAGCAAAGATCAAAGAGATGGCAGTAGGCGGGGCTACCTCCGGTGTCCTGCATAACTTATTTCCCAAAGTAATAATGATAGTGCGAGGCCTTGACTCATACATAACATGACGCTTCCACAAGTATGGTTGTCCTAATAATAAATCACAAAATTCAAGAGTAGCAACATCACACAATACCTCATTTGTGAAGGGCTCGATGCTCTAGGTAAGGTGACACTACTAGATGATGCGACATTCTCATCCTTAGTGGAGCCACTCAATGGTGTATGTCTATGGGTGTGCTGTGGTCAGTAGGCTCAAACACTTAACGATTTTGGTTGAGATGAGGTTCATTTGGATGTTGTTGTCAAACATGAAATGCAACGGAGACCCCTTCAACCACATATATGAGTGGAATAAACACTCCCCTTCCTCAAGATCTTTTGGATCAATGTTTTGGACATTAGTGGTGGAAATGGTGGCGCTAGGATTTGCATCAATAGTCCACTTCTATTTTTCATTCCCCTTGTTGGGTTTTGATTCAGTCGAAACATGCATCTAACTTTTAAGCCTTCATCTCATCCACGAGTGATTATTTGGTGTGACACTCATGTGTGTTGTGAGTGGGGATCTTATAGAGCTCACACCACTTCCCCATGTCCTTCTTCATGTTCGTGGTGCTATTCTTTGCTTGCAGCTTTGATGGGTTGTCTTGGGTCACCCCACCTTAGCTTTGTACTTTGTTCTACAGTTTGTAGGCGCCTTTTCCTTTCTTCGAATTCGTAGATCCAAAGTTTTGCTTCTTATGTTTAAATTTCTTCTCAATATTTACATTAAATCAATATGTGGCGCCAAGCAAGGAAATGTACATGAAATCCATTTCATCCTGAATGTATTTGTGTAGATAGCCATGGTACTTGAGTACTAGCTGCCAGTTAGAATCCTTGATATCCAACTTCATGTGAAGGATATAAAAAATATTTGTGAACTCTAGCACGTCTTGGTCCCTTCCCTGCCATAGTGTGGTCCATTTTATGTAATTTTATTCGTAGATCCCGACATAGTAATATTTTTCCTTGAGGCATATCAAAAAGAATTACAAGTGGGCACGACTGAAAATAATGAGGGTTCATTCTCTTCCCTCTTTTGATGGCAGGTTTCGCACTTGTCCTTGACATGGGGGGTGACTTTGAGAAGTGAAAAAGTAATATTTTCTCTCTTGGAAAAATCATGAACTGAAAAATGTCCTTCTAGTAGATTTAACCATTTATCTACGACATATGCATCTATCTGACCTTTAAATACAAGAATTTAAAAGTTAACTTGTAATTTAAAGTAAGTGGCATCTCCAAGGTGGCTTCAAGCAATATTTTGAAAGGATCTCCTAATCCCCTATTTTTCTTTTCTTCTTCCATGGGAGGTCATTGGGGTCGGCGAGGGTAATCTTGCAAGGGTTCAACCAGTTCAAGTCCTAACACCTTAGACCCCGACCTCGTTGGGGACATGCACCAAAAAAAGGAGAAATACCATATCTCTATGATACCATTGATCTATATTTATGCAGGAAAGAAATGAAATATAGATCTAAACAAAAATAAGAGCTACAACAAAAACTATAATTCAATTGATTAATAAGAAACACTGAAAATTGTTTACATGCAAAACGCAAATAAACTAGCTCAGTTGATGGTAGTTATCTCTAAGAAGATATGTGGCGTCTACATGCCTTATGAATTGTGTTTCAATGAGGTTCGAAATCATTTTAATTATTTAGAAACATTAGAAAACCATAAACATCCAAAAACCTAACCCTAGGAGATGAAGCGCCAAAAGTTTGTGGGCCCCATTGGGGTTAGTTGGTACAACAACTTGTCGGGTGACAAGCCTCCAAATTAGACATAAATTAAGGCCCATATGACAATCCCTCAACACATTAAACCTCTTTTTTTTCCATTATATGAAATATTTTTATCTTTAATATGTTCATTAGGAAGGTTTAGAGATAATTGCATATTTATACCTAATATTATTTATTTTTGTAGAATATTGTAAGAATATTATGCAGATTGTGAAGATTTGGAGGAGGAGATAATATAGGGCCTCGATACCTACTACAATATGGAGTAATATTGGATAATAAATGAACTAAATATCATGAAATTATTGACAAATTCTAGAGCTCCACTGATTGATAAAATCTAGGAATGTGTTCCCTGTCATTTAATGTAGATTCCTAGCGTTGGGAACCAAATCCACTATTCGATGGATTTTGGAGGGGAAATATTCCTCCTTTAAAGGATACTTCCTGCTCATCACTTTTTATAAGTACCAATTCGAATTGGCCCCTGGGGGCATGCATTTCTTAGTCTTATTGTGGAGAAAACTTGTTATTTAGTAGCTCCACTTTCATTTCTAGTAGGGATGTACTTGGATGGATTTAATAAATGAAGTTTGGTGCCATTTTTAGCTTCTAAAGAATGATTTTCTTCATAGAACTCTGATTTTCCTTGGGCTTGGCCATCCTAGGAGCCTCCAAGCCCTCTTGTATAATTTATTTGGGTCCTTTGAATGTCTTTTTCACTTGCATCTATTATTTTTGCATTTACTATTCAGGTTTCTTTTACTATAGGTTACATTGGTTAAATGATTGAAGTGAGTTGTTTTGTAGGTTATTTGTATATTAAAAATAATTATTCATCCTTAAAATAACTTTTAAAAGTCATATTCATCATTGAGCTATTTGGATTGGGTTACTAGTTCATGAATCTAGAATTTCTGGAAGTCCCTTGTAGCAAAATAGTAATAATTTTATTTGATTATTTAGAACATGTTCGTGAGCTTAATTTGAGTTTATTCCACTTGAATTGTCTCATAAAGAAATTCAAGTTAATAAAAAAATTCACAACATAGTATTTTCACTTGATTAGGTTAGGCATTTGGCAGGTTAACTAGCTCACTAGTTCTTGAATTTCCACTTTTTAGAGTAGTAAGTTTTTTTCTATTTTTTAGCACATGTTAATAGGGGTATTTTGGAATGATTCCACTTGGAATGGAGTCATAAGACATCTTAATTCATAAAAAAAATCCCCATTCCATTTTAATTTTATTTACTTGGGAATTTGGCAAGTTATCTCCTCCTATAGCAAAAGAAGGCCTCCTGTAGCACCTCCTGTAGCACTCTTGTAGCACGTGTAAACTTGACCAGATTTGCTCCAAAAGATTGGTTATTGTCTCTTAGTTTTGAATAATCATCCCTAGGCTCTAAATCCATAATTAGGGAAGAATAAAAACCACTTATTACTTTCCTTTTTACAAAGTAGATTAGGCCTATTTCTTTGAATTCATGCTCTTAGGAGTTCAATTACAAATTGTTGTTCTTACATAGGATTAGTTTCTTTTCAAGGAAACTTTTCACATTTTGCAATTATAATAATGATTCACATTGTTGCAAGTAGCACAAGGTTTACATTCTACAAATATACAAGTACTTTTTCATTCCTGCAAATAACATAACCTTTACCTTCTTGCAATTAGGATTAGTGTTTACATTTGAGCAAGTAGCATTTTCATTTCTTGCAAATAGAGTGAAATTTTCCATTTTTGCCATTAGTTTAGGCTTTGATTTCATGAAATTCACTCCATTACATCAAATTAATAAAATAAGGACACATTTTATTCTAAACATATAGTTCCAACACCTCTTAATTTTGTACGAACCTCAAGTTGATAATTTAAGTTGAACCCAAATGGATAAAACTACTCTTTTACCCTTGTAGTAGATTGGGAGTATTGGTTTTCCAAACCTTGGAAAATAAAAATGACGAATCATGCGGTTTGGGGAGGGGGTGCGTAGTTTCAATTGAAGAGAGTCCAAAAACGCATCAAGAATGATAATTATCACATATGTTGTGGAAAATGTTCCAAAAATTGAATCATGGACAAACATTGTGGACATTAACAAGGAGACTTTTCTTAAGGCACAAGCACAAGCTTAATTATAACTTGGAGAAAAGGATGGATCTATATAAGAAGGAGATGGAGAAGAAGAGGAAGAGGAAGGAGCAAGGGATGATATACCAAGATTCCTTCTGAGGTAGCTTGGGATGCTAAAGAGGCCACCAAGGCCATGAATGAGGCACAATTAGGTCACTAAGTTTCTTAGAGGATGAGCAACACTTTCAACAAGGGGTATGACGGGCCTTCAGATTAGACATAAATTAAGGCCCATTTGACCATCCTTCAACACATTAAACCTCTCTTTTTTGCATTAGATGACATATTTTTAGCTTTATTTTGTTCATTGAGAAGGTTTAGAGATAATTGCATATTTGTGCCTAATATTATTTATTTTTGTAGAATATTGTGAGAATATTGGGCAGATTATGAAGATTTTTAGGATGCAATAATCTAGGGACTTTCTCCCTACTACAAGAGGATCAAGGTTGGATAATAAATGAACAAGATACTACGAATCTATTGCACAAATTTTGGAGGTCTAATGATTAAGAAATCTAGGAATGTGTTCCCTATCATTTAAAGCAAATTCCTAGTGTTGGGAACTAGATCCACTATCTGAGGGATTTTCGAGGGGAAAGCTTCCTCCTTTCAAGGAGATTGCTTCCCCATCAATTTGTATAAGTATCAATTCGAATTTTACTCTAGGGACATGTATTTCTTAGTCTTCTTGTGGAGAAACATTGTTATTTAGCACCTCCACTTTCATTTCTACCAGGGATGTACTTGGATTTATTGAAATAATGAAGTTTGGTGCCATTTTTAGCTTCTAAATCTTGGTTTCCTCCATAGGAATATGATGTTCCTTGGGCTTGGCCATCCCAGGAGCCTCAAAGCCCTCTTGGAAAATCTCTTTGTTTTCTTTGAACATCTTTTTCATTTGCATCTTTTATTTATGCATTTACTATTCATGCTTATTTTGTTGTAGGTTACATTGGTTAAATGATTGAAGTGATTTGTTTTTCAGGTTATTTATAGATTAAAAATCATGATTCATCCTTATAATAGCTTTGAAAATTTATATTCATCATTGAGCTACTTTGGTTTACAAGTTCACAAATCTAGAATTTCTGGAAGTCCCTTGTAGCAAAATATTAGTAATTTTCTGCTATTTTTTTAACGTGTTAATGAGCTTCATTTGATTTGATTCCACTTGCATCGGGCAATAAAAAAATAAATTTAATAAAAATGTTTACCCCATAAAATTTTCACTTGATTAGGTTAGACATTTGGTAGATTAAATAGCTCACTAGTTCTTGAATTTCCGGTTTTAGAGCAGAATTGTTTTGTCATTTTTAGGAGGTGTTATCAGAGGTATTTTGGAGTGATTCAACTTGGAAAAGAGTCTTAGGACATCCTAATTAATAAAAAATATTTTCTCATCTCATTTCATTTGATTTACTTAGGAATTCGACAAGTTATCTCACTCCTATAGAAAAAAGGGGCCTCCTGAAGCACTCTTGTAGTACGTGTAAACTTGACCAGATTTGCTCCAAAAGTTTGGTTTTTATCCCTTAGGTTTGAGTAATGACCTCTAGGCTTTGGACCATGATGTAGTAAGACCAAAATACCTCTTAAGACTTACATTTTCTCCATTTCAATTCACCTATGCAATTATGGTTAGTGGACAAATTCAATGATTTTAAGAACATAATGATGATTTTCATGATTAATTTATGAAGCACCTTATGAACTTTGTTGACAAAATGTATCTTGAATGGAGTGTTCGAAGAATAATTTCATAAGCTATGGTTTCCATTTCCAACATTTCTATTTCTATTGCATAGACTAGCATTCCTTTTGATGTAGCATTTACACTCTGCAAATAGGTTAATGTTCACATTTCTGCAAATAGGATTAACATTTACATTCATGCAAAGTAGAATAGATTTTCTTCTCTTCAAAATTAATTAGGTTTCCTTTCTACAAATAGAGTAACAGTTCCATTTCTACAATTAGTTTAGGCTTGGATTTCGTGGCATTCACTTCATTGCATTGGATCGACAAAGGAAGGACACATTGCATGTTGCACATATAGTGTTGACACCTCTTAAGTTTCTACGAACCCTAGGTTGATAATTTAAGTTGGTTGCATTGGGAGTTGCAACATTCTTGTTGCAATACTAAGGCTCATCATCAGGGTCGTAGCTTTGGCATACAATCTCTGTTTGATGCGTATGATATCTCGTTATAAATTTCTATTCGAGGACAAAAAATTTAGATCGTAAACCATTAATAATACTACAAACCTATCTATTTTCCAAAAAAAAATTGTTTAGGGCCTCAAAATGGCTCAAGAAGTTTAGGACCCAAAAAATTGTCAAAAATAGTAAATTATGCTACAATTAAGGAAACTGAAAGAAATAGTGGTCGGGATCCAAGTGGAATAGGCATGTGACCACCAATATACACCTAGATCAATCATCTCGCCTTAGGAAGCAATGGTCCCCATTGCATTGAGTGCCTGCATGAGATGGGGAAAATTCTACTGAAACTAGTCCCCAGTGAGCCACTTGCCTTGGTGTAGGAGTTGGCAAACTTTAATGACCAATTACAATTGGATATTTTGTTGGTGAGTGTTCTTGATCTATGTCCATGATTTAGTCAAGTGTGGCTTATTCCATATATTTTGTGTTGAGCTCTATTGGTGTTAGTTGTTCTACAACGTATGATGTGTCCAACAATGGTGGAAAGTATGGCGAAAGGCTGTCCACATTGAAGAATGGGTGCATACCAAGGAATGAGTGATTGTTAAGCTCAAAAGCATTGTCTCCCACAACATTGGTTATGGTGTAAGGCCCATATCGAAGTGGTTAAAGCTTCTGATGGTCCCTAAAAGGGTGTTCTTTCTACAAAGGAAACCAAACTTTGTTTCCCACCAGAATCGATTGTAACCATGACGCTATTCACACTTGGCATTGGACTTATCCAATATGGCATGTACTTGCTGGTAGATGTGATGGATGAATTTAGTAAACTTGGTTGCTTTATCAACCTTAGACTGTACATGTGTAGATTCTGTCTTGGTAGTCGCATTAAGCATGGAGACATTAATTGAACACAATGGTTAAATTTCCATACCCACCTAAAAGGGCTTACAACTAGTCAAGCTATGAAGAGCTATGTCATAACTATGCTGCATATAAGGAAGGCTCTCATTGTAGGTTCGTGGATGCTTGGAATTGTACATGTGTAGTATGTGTACTATCATCTTGTTGATGAACTCTGTTTGACCACCAGTATGGGGATTGAATGTAATCGACTTGGTGAGATTGATGTCCAATAATGTCAAGAGGCTCGTCTAGAATTTTCTCAAGAAATTTCTATCCCGATCTAATATAATGGTTTGCGAGATCCAAAAATGTACCCATACTCGTTCAAAGAATAGTTTGGTAGTGTCCTATATTGTGAGACTCTTCTTGCAAGCCACCAATATAGCCATCTTATAAAATCTGTCCATGACCACAAACACACAATCATTACCATGCTTAGTAGAAGGGAGGCCTGACATATAGTGCATGGAGATAGATTCCCAAGAATGGATGGGAATAGGTAGAGGAGTATAAATGCCTTACTTCTTGATGGTTGGCTTGGTGATGGCACATGCAATGCAAGATTTGATATATTTTCTATCATCCGGTCAAAGATTTGGCCAATAAAACTACTTCTCTATTACGACCATAGTTTTCTCCACAACAAAGTGGCCTGCCACCCAAGTGTAGTGTGCCTCCTAAATTAGCTTGGCACACTCTCTTGAAGGAACAAAAAGGTATCCCAAGTAGCATAATAATGCATCCTTGAGGAGGAAATATGGAAATTTCTTGCATCCACTAGCATCTGGTATGTGGTGGCAAACTCTGAATCATTTTTGTAAAGTTATGTCCATTAAGTGGTCTCATGGCCACAAGAGTTGAGAACAATAATCAATGATGCAATTGGGGGTTGACTAAGGAAATGCAAAATGATTGATGCTACTCTTCTTGTATTTAATTTTAAAGTGGAATTGTTGCATATATATAGACCACTTTTGATGTTGATCATTCTACAACTTCCCTTGTGCTTGTATAAACTGAAGAGGTCAGTGATCTGTCTGGATGACCAACTTCTTCCCTAGAATGTAATGTTTCCACTGCTGACATGCGTGCATGATAGAAGGCATTTCTTTATCATAGGTGGGGTATTTCCAAATTGTATTGGAAAGTGTCTCACTATGATAGGCCACCAGAAGCCCTTGATGGGTGAGGACAACACCAATAGAATAGTCGATGACATTTGTCTCAATTTCAAATGGTTGTTATAGGTCTGGAAATGTTAGTATAGATGTAAAGAAGAGGCGATGATTTATCTAAAAAAAATTCCTTCTATTGAGATTCTGACTAGGAAAACTTTGCTTTCAATCTGCCCTTGGTAACCTGAGTGAAAGGACAAGTGATATGACAAAATCCCAAAATGGGCCTCTGATAAAAATTGGCAAGGCCCAAAAAATGTGAAGCTCTATTAGAGTGGTCAGGACTAGCCAATTCTAAATGACTTGGATCTTAGCCAGATCCACATGCATGCCTTTCTCATCAATGATGTAACCTAGATATTGGACCTAGCTCATGCCAAAGGTTCATTTGCCAAAGTTGGCACATAAGTTGTGCTACTATTTTGAAGGACCTACCGAATGTGCTGGTAGTGCTCTTCCCAATTCTTATTGAAGATGAGGATGTCATCCAGATATATAACCATGAACAAGTTGGTGAAGGGCCACAAGATGTCATCCATCAATCACATAAAAGTTGCAGGGAAATTTGTCAACCCGAAAGGCATGACCAATCACTCGAAAAGGCCCTCCTTGGATTTGAAGGCAGTCTTCCATACATATGCAGGCTCTGTTGGAACTTGGTGATAGCTAGACTTCAAATTGATCTTGCTAAAAAACTTGTTGAAAAATGTGCAACAAGAAATGCTAAATTTAGAATGTGCTACAAATAAACCTGCTAAAAATAGCATGTCTAAAAATGGTAGTTTGGCTAGTGAGATCATTGGCCACATTGGGTGAGAGGTGAAACTTCTAAAAATAGAAAGTTCTAAAAATAAAATTTCTGGGTCCCTTTCTATTTATAGCAGTCCCTAGTCTATCTATAAGAAGTAAAATTAATTTTGGTCTTAAAAGCAGTTGGAAATAATAATTAATTCATTCATTTGAGTTAATTAGTTAAGGAAATTTGAATTTCAAGTCTTTGTGAGCATGCACATGAGTTGTCCCACTGATTGAGGAATTTATACTTAAATTCCTCCAATGATTGAGGGAATAAGTATGAGTTCTATAATTAGAGAATCAGTTGACTTAGTTCTAACTAGTCAAGTCTAGTTAGATTATTTTAACAAGTTGTTAAAATAATAAAATATAGTTTGTTAATGCTTGCATGCATGTGACAACTATTATTTTAGATAACTGAGAATTCACTCATGGATAATTGTTGCATGTCAGTTCTGTCAGAGACCCAGGTGGGATCAGATGTGGGACAGTGTACTATCAGATGCTTGGATATTTCTAGTAAGTATTCCTTGCATGGAGAAGGATCTATTATAGGATATTGGAGGACTTGTGGCCTATATATTGAGGCCTAGGTAGTCCATGTTTTTCATCTTCTAATTGAAGATCATCAGAGTACAGAGAGAGTAGGATAGTTATTGAGCTGATTCTTTTTGTATTGTGAAGAGGATTTCCACTTGATTGATAATACATGGTTGGGGTTTTATGCTGGTGCTTTCCCCTAGATATATCTTATGTTATGTGTGATTATTTCTCTTGATCAGTTATGCATGTTTCTGCTTGATGTTGCTCATGAATTCGATTATGCTTTTGCTTAATGTTTAGTAGAAGTAGAATAAGTATTATGCTTTAGGACATTGCATATATCGGTTTGTTCTACAAGTGAAATTTCTACATGTTATCAAAGCACAGGAGATCAAGAAAGAATGGTATACTAGTAGGAGAAATTTGAAGTTTATTATTCGGGATATAGATCTCAAGTTCTTATCACATCTATTTCATCGATGGTGCTCTATGGTTTGATGCTTGAGTATGCCATTAATGGCAGCTCAAACTATATAGCTTGGAAGGATCGCATGGAGGTAGTTTTGGAAGATAATGGTCTTAAGGACTTCATTGATCAAGAAATCCCTAAGCCTACTGACAAGACTGAGCAAGTGGAATGGAGGAAGTGTGTGGCTAGAGCTAGGAGAATTCTCTTGGAGGGAGTGCGAGATGAGATTGTCTCGAGCCTCCATGGGAAGGAGACTCCGCATGCAATGTGGAAAACATTGAAAGATTTATATCAGAATAACAGTGATCAGAGGAAGTTGGCACTGAAGGACAAACTTTGAAAGATCAAGTGTGAAAGGGATGAGACGATCTCTATGTATCTGACCAAGCTCATCACATGCAGGGATGAGCTTGCAAGTGTAGGGGTCATGACATCGGATGAGGATATGGTGATTCTAGCACTCCTTAGCCTTCCTAAGAGCTAGCATAGCTACCAGGAATCGGTGAATGAAAGGGAGAAACTACTAGATTGGGAATGACTATGGTAAGATTTGATGTAGGAGGAGATCAGATGGAGCACCAAAGACAATTCTTCATCCATGCATGATGAGGAGAACTATTCCTTAGCGAGTAAGGGGAAGAAGGGTGTTACACAGCAATTTGTCGCCGTCCCTGCTACCCCTCTCCCGCATCTTGGAGGACTCATTCCGAGACCTATGAGAAGTGACATGGCCTACGAACACTTGCATTGCATTCCCCTGAACATGAGCTTTATTTGCCCTGAAGACATCTCCTGCTAAAAAACCCTAAAAATAGCTATTTTTCCATTGGCGCGGTTCCATAGTGCAGCCCTCACGCCAAGGGAGAAAATCCTCCAAAGAGGGCACGCCAATTGGCACTCTGTCATAGAGTCACACCCGCACCAACCATAATCAGAGTTGTTTTTTAACAAACAAACAACGGAAGTTTCGTCCTAACAAATTCCTGGACTTCTATCTATCTTGAGTTGGGTGGTTCGGCTATGGATTTCCATAGAGAGGAAGTGGTTTGCCACCTCTCATGGAAGCTTCCTTGATGATATGGCTAATCCCATGATTATTTTGGATGATCCAAACTCCCCTTCCTCCATATATAAAAGCTTGTCCATTTTCCTTGGCAAGCTAGTTCCAGAGATTGAGAATTGTCAAGTTTCCAAGAGCTTCATGCTGCAAGAGCCTTCTTGATTCCCATAAGGCCAAATCCAAGCAAGGAGATTATTGTCCAAGAACCAAAGAGAGAGGCTTGTCCTTACTCCCAACAAGCTTTGCGAGACATGTGCTACTAACTACCCGCCAAAGGAGAATCCGGCGTTAGAACTTTGGTTGTATTCTTCTTTGATTAATTATTAATGAACGACTATTGGTTATGGTTCCACTCTTATTATTACTTGTGATGATGATGAGTTATGTCCTTTCTGACTGATATATAGTTGCATATGCTGGATTTTATGCTTGTGTTTGTGTCGTTTCTTGTATGTGCAGGTGTCCATTCACAGAGATCGTGAGGATTGTGATCTGCCGGAGCAAAGGAATGGGAGCACCACCTCTTCTATAAACAATAGCGTTGGAATCCAGGTAGGCCATTCATCACTGGTCTATTAATTTGCAATTAGGAACTTGCGCTATAGTGTTTGATGATTGTTGCTAGACCCAGTCTGGGCTAGTAGGGATCGCCTCTGTCCACAGAGGGGATTTACCTCCCCAACAATTTGGCGACTCTGCTGGGGAGCTTGTCTTGCCTTTTTGGTTGTTTCTTGATTTTTACCTGCTTGGTCAGCCTTCTGGGTTGAGTTCTTTTGTTGTTTCTTGCTTCTTGGTTTAACTAGTTATCGTTGGCCTGGTTTTGGATTGCTTATTTTTTATTTTGGCATATCAAACTTGACTGGCGTGCTTTTTTCCGTAACAGTCATGCCAATTGGCACTAGTTGTCAATATACAGCCCACGCCAATCCTTAAAATGCGCTAGTTTCAGCCTGACAGTCGCGACAGGCCTGGGAACTGCTAAAGTTTGCTTGATTTTAAGCCTTCTGAGCTTGGTCTTTGTTTTGGATACATTTTCTCGACTGCTTGAGTGTGTTGGAGTCTTGTTTGACTGGTTTTAACCTTCATCCTTTGGTTGTTTACCATTTTCTATCGATCTCACGTTTTTAGCCCTAGGGCATCTAGTGGCTTTGTGTGTCGAGCCTTCCTTAGGAGTTTTTGTCACTTTGGGCTCATTAAACATTCGAAGGTGACTAGAGTCATCTTTTTGTCCTTTTTTCGGCCACGTTCACATTTACCCTGTTAGATCTTGTTTGTGTTAGCTTGAGTAGGGTCCTTTCTCATTAGTTTGCCTAGGATTTTTGAATCGAATCATCCTGGCAGAATCATCAATCCCGTCTCCCATTCCAAGTGACCAAGGGTCTCCTTCTTTTGTTGCTCCTGAGACATCGGTTGGTAGTGGTACTCTCCTTGTTATTCTGAGTATCCAACCGCTGAACTCCTGCGCTCCAGAAGACGATTTTTACAATATCCATTGGAATCCTATTTGGGAGCCTTCCGAAGAGGATACTCCTATTACTCCTCCTGGTGTTTCGGTCCCAATGTCTTCCTCTGATATGGATGACACATCCCCCATCGCGAGTGAAGCATCCATTGTGAAGAGTGTTGAAACTCCTATTTCGGTGGAAACCCCACCCTTCAGTGTCACCCCTCTCGGTGTCACGTTGCCCTTACGCTATAGGGCTTTGAGGGATGTTATTGGTTCTAGGAACTCCTTTACGGGTACTATGTGGGATCACAACATCACTCCCACTTCGGGATCTTTTATTCCTCAAATTCACAATACATCCGTCACTTCAGTCCCGACTATTCCAACTGCCTGTGTAGCTTCTTCAGCATATGTTGTTAGTGTCGTCACTGCATCCTTGATTGTGACCATTATTCCTGGTTCATCCCCCGGTTCGGTAAATAGTGGCCAGTCAGTACCTACATCCGGAGTTGTCGATCCTACGCTTGGTGCCCCACCTTCTTCTGGTTACATTCTAGCAGGGGGGGCATACGATCAGTATTTGCAACTTGTCCAGAATCCAGGCTCGCAAGGTCCATTACATTACTATGATCCCTTAGGGCATCATCTTTATCTTGGATCCTTGACATCTCAGCCTGCAGTTGAGGTCTCAGTCTCATTAGCTGTTGCTTAGGGTAACTCTCATTACGGTGGTGGCCAAGCGCCCCCTGTGGATTTTCAAGGACCACCTTATTAAGGTCAGTCGTCTTACACGCAGCCTTCCTATGGGCAGCAGTATTATGGGCAATCTTATCTAGGGCAGCGTGGAGGCCCACAAGGACAACCCTTTCAGGGACAACCTTCGACCTATGGTGGTCAATCTTTTACTTATCTTGGGCAACCCTCTGGAAATCCAGGACAAACTTATATGCAACAAGGACAACCTGGGGTCCAGCAGGGATACCCTTCTGGGCAACCCTATGGAAATCCAGGACAACCTTATATGCAACAAGGACAACCTGGGGTCAACAGGGATACCCTTCTGGGCAGGGTGTGGTCAGCCTTACGTACAGCAAGGCCAACCCACTGTCTAGTCTAGTCAACCATCTGGACAAGTTTTTCAACCTCAACTTCAATCAGGCCAACCAACTATCCAGTCCGCTCAGCCATCTGGTCCATCAGGACAACCCTCAGTTGTGGAAGGACAACCCAACACCCAGCAAGCTCAACCTTCTGGGCAGATGGGTCAATCTCAAGCTCAACCAGGACAACCTTCTGGCCAGGTGGCTCAACCCCAGTCCTCTCAAGGACATCTTTCTGGGCCTGCTCAACCAGGCATGCAAATGGTTGTTGCTTCTCAAGCTCCACCCAGTTTCCAGCCCCAGGCTGGGCCCCAGACCCAAGCTGGTCTTCAAATGCAAGTTGGGTTTCAATCTCAACCTCCTTATCAAACGCAGCCTAGCCCCCAGGCTCAGTATGGAGCCCAGCAACCTTATGGTTTCTAGCAATCCCAGGGGCAAGCTTAGTTTGCCCCGTACCAAAATTATCAACAAATGCAGGTGAGTCCTTATCAGAATTACCAGCCACAGTATGTTGCTCCTGCAGGTCAAGTTGGTAATCAATGGAATGCTGGGGGGCAAATCCAGGGTCAACCATCCAGTTATGGTTATAATCCCTATGGACAAAATCCCTACAGACAGAACCCCTATGGGACAGGTCCGTCTGGAAAAAATCAATGGGGGCAACCAACAACTGGTTGGAACCTTAGTGCTACCCCTTACCCATGGCCAGAGATGTCCTTCAATCCTCAGTTACCCTTCTTAGCAACATTGGAACTGACAGATGTGTCCAAGATGACTAATGATCCTATTCTTCATAATCCGTACTAGCTACCAATTCTAACCAAGATTCCTGGTGATTGTCCCAAATTCGATGGCAAAGCTGGAGAAGACCCCCAAGCGCACATTATGAAGCCAGCTCCGCCTTTTTCAAAGGACTCTCACTGGCTCTGCTACTAAGTGGTATATTGAGCTAGCTCATGGATCTTTTCAAGATTTTAACTCGTTGGCGATGGCATTTTTAACTCATTTTCAGTTGCCAATTCGGTACGAGACAAGAACGCATCTCCTCACATCTCTTAAACAGGATACGGCCACGCACATCTCCGATCATATACATGAATGGAGACGACGCCGTCGTTTGATTAAGTTTTGGATTCCTAATCAGCTCCTGACCGATTGGTTTACAACCTCCTTTGTCACTGTGATCGCACGGGACATTGCTATGGGGGCATGTGTAACTGAAGAGCAGGCTATTGCGCGTGCCCAGTACCTTGACTTGGTTTATTCCCAATTCGGCACCCTATATGATTATTTTCCTGATGCCTCGAGGCCCGAAACTTCCAAAACTCTGCCAAAGCCATCTGTTGACGGTGTCATTGGATCTGTAAATCCGTCCTCCAAGAAATATTTCGTGAACCCTGGGAAGCAAAAGTCGAATGCTTCGAACGAAAATACTTCTCAGGCTGTGTCTAATTCTGGTAATACTTCCGAGGTTAACGCTGTCCAGTCCACCACGGTGGATAAAGCCTCGAAAGGAATAAAGAAGGGAAAAGGGAAAAATAAAGCTAATCAACCCAAGCAGGATTCCCCTAAACCTCCACCCAAGGAAGGAGCCAAACGCAAACCCAAGTATCCTTGTCTTATCTGCGATGAGGATCACTACACCAAAGACTGCCCAAGGTAGTCTGAAGTTAGTCACTTGTTGAAAGGTGCTCCTGGGACTCCTGTGGTGCTGAAAGAACCTTTCCCATCGTAGCAAACGCAAATGGTGGTTGACCCATCCCAACCCTCTTCTCCCTTTGGTTCTCAAGTTTTCATGGCTGGAACGATTCTCGTTCACATTAGTACTTGAGCAAAAGAATATCCGTCACCTACCAGGAAAGAGCCTGAGGTCCCTTCAAGCGCTCCTTCACCCAATTCTGGTCCGCTCCATATCGAGAGACCTAGCACTGAGACGCCTATTCGACCCCCTCCCAAAGGTGTACTCCGAAGATCTTCTTACAACCCTAATGCTCGTGCTGCTCAGCACTGCAGCGTCATTGAGGACTTAGCCCAGGATCTGTCAGCTATCTTCGCTCTAGAAGTTCTCCAGAGCTACCCCTCCCAGAGGAAGTCCTTGCTATCGTCCATCGGTGGCATCGACCCGATCGACTCGGATTTGATCACTTTTGATCTCGAAAGCCATGTATCAAGACTGCCTCATCAGATTACCTTCCTTATCCAGGTCATTATCAACTCTAAAACGATTCAGCATATGGTTATTGATGAAGGCGCTTCAACTTGCATTATGTCTGTTGCTTGTTGGAAGGCTATTGGTTCTCCGACCTTGAGTCAGTTTCCTACAACCTTGGAAGCCTTTGATGGGAGAGAGTCTCGCCCTTATGGTATCCTCCAACGCTTGCCTATTACTTTGGAAGGGAAGACTGTCGAAGTGGAAGTTGAAGTCGTTGATGCTAATCTAACTTACAACCTCCTTTTGGGCCAAAGCTAGACATATGCCATGCGAGCCATGGCTTCATCTCTATTTCGTGTCATTTGTTTCCCTCATCAAGGGAAGATTGTCACAATAAACCAGCTCTCTTTCTTCGCCTCCTCTTCCGAAGGCAACGTGCCTTTTGTGGAGCATACCTACATTCCATTAGAGAGTGTGGGAGCTGGGCTCTTTAAAGATCCTGCCCTCATGGGTGTCTTTTCACTCCCGCCTTCAAACGTCGCTCCTATCAGTATGATTTCTGTTCATTCTGATCCTTGGGTTCTTCCCCCCATTGACCAGATAGAATCATGGGGTGATGAGATGCCGTTGAGTCCTACTGAGCTCAACTACGTCGAGATTGTTTCTGTATCGGCTCCTCTTCCTGAATCTACTTCTTTTAGCAGAGCTCTTGACTCGTATGCTCATTCCCCTTAGCTTGGAGACTATGCTTCTTCAAATCCCTTAAAGGAAACATTTCCTTTTGATGAAGCCATTACTGAGACTATGTCTCTCGAGGAACCCCCTTGGTCCAATCTTCACCATCGTTCCTCGTTTCTCCCTACCCATCGGGAAATGCTTGCCTGTCTCGAGCGATTTGCTCATTGTCTCCCCGCACAACCCCTTTAGACACCCATCCAAGTATATCAAGTTTCCTCTGAAGGGAACATGGGAAACATCATGCAAACCCAACCGATCGACATCTCTGTTAAACCAGGGATTATCGAGCATATCCATGTTGGAGTAACTTGTACTCCTGAGGAGATTTAGCTTTATACTGGTCTTTTTCACAAATTTCGTGATGTGTTTGCTTGGTCTTATGAAGAAATGCTGGCATCGACCCAAGTATTGTGGTGCATGAGATACCCACGTATCTGGGGGCTAAGCCTATCCGATAGCGTTTACACCCTGTGCACCCCCGAAAGGCTGCAACCATTAAAGCGGAAGTTGAAAAGCTTCTCAAGGTTGGTTTTATTTACCCCATCCCACTCATAGACTTGTTTTCCAATATCGTCCCTGTGAATAAAAAGCAGGGTACCATCAGGGTCTGTGTTGATTACCGTGATATTAATCGAGCCTGTCCCAAGGATAACTACCCCACACCCTTCATTGACTAGCTCATTGATGAGTGTGCCAGAAGTGAAATATGCTCGTTTATGGACGGTTTCTTTGGTTATAACCATATTAATATTACGCCTGCCGATCAACACAAAACTGCCTTTGTCTATCCATGGGGCACTTTTGCCTACAAAAAGCTCCCTTTTGGTCTGAAGAACGTTGGTGCTACCTTCCAATGCGCGATGTCTTATGCATTCCATGATATTCGACACATCGTGCAACCTTACCTGGATGATCTACCAGCTCATTCAGCTAAGCGTCAGGACCATCCCGCTCATCTTCGTGAAATCTTTCGCTGTCGACACTACCGTATTCGGCTCAACCCGCATAAGTGTGTCTTCTGCGTAGAGTCTGGCAGACTTCTCAGGTTCATCGTCTCCCGAGAGGGCATCCGTCTGGACCCCCTTAAAGTCGAGGCCATTCTGAATCTTTCTCCCCTTGCTTCTTTGCATTAATTGCAGAGCTTGCAGGACAAAGTGAATTTTTTACGACGCTTCATTCCGAACTATGCTGAGGTGGCCAAAGGTTTTACGCGGTTACTAAAGCGGGACACCCCTTTTCGTTGGGATGCCGCCACTCAAGAATCCTTTGAGCACCTCAAGGCTCTCCTTGTTTCTGCCCCTTTGTTGTGTCCTCCTAATTACCATCATGATTACACTTTGTATCTGGCCGCTGCCGATACCACTATTGGCATGGTTCTCATTCAAGATGATGATGATAACATTGAGCACGTCATTTATTATCTCAGCCGCAATCTATTAGATACAGAATCTCGATACGCTCACATCGAGAAGTTGGCATTGGCCGCCGTTTGTGTCGTCCAACGTTTCTGTCATTATATCTTGTTGTGCAATATGACTATGATTTCTAATTGCAACCCGATGACGTACATCCTGTCGTGTCAACTACTGGGGGGCAAGTACTCGAAGTGGATTTTTATCCTCCAGGAGTTCAACTTGGAATTCACTACTGCCAAGTCCAAGAAATCCCTCGTCTTTGCTTAATTTTTGTGCTCTTTACCATCTCCTACCATGCCCTCTCAATTAGAGGACCATATTCTGGATGAAACCCTCTTCTTAATCAACACCCTTGATCCCTAGTACGGGGATATCATTGTCTATTTAAAAATGTCCTCTTTTCGTCCCGAGACATCTAAGGATACTCGATGACAGATTCGCCATCAATCTCACCCATATCGCATTATTGGGGACACCCTGTACCATCTCGGCGTTGACTCTATTCTCTGTCGATGTTTAACACTTGAGGAAGCTGAGCGAGTTTTAAATGACTGCCATTCTGGTGCCTATGGTGGTCACATGTCCGGATATGCTACTACTCAGAAAATCCTCCGTGCTGGTTACTTTTGGCCCTCCATATTTAAGGACTTCATTCTTGTCGTCCGCTCTTGTCATGAGTGCCAAATCTACCAACGGAATATGCGTGCGCCTCTCGCTCCATTGCACCCCGTTGTTACCGTTGGCCCTTTTGCAAAATGGGGCATTGATTATATGACCTGTAACCCTCGCTCGGCTGGGGGGCATGGGTATATCATCGTTGCCGTTGATTACTTCACAAAATGGGCCGAGGTGATGCCCACATTGTTTGAAGACAGTCACACAGCAGCACAGTTTTTATTTAATCATGTTATCTCACATTTTGGAGTCCCTCAAGCCATCGTCACTAATCACAGCAAGAATTTCCATAATCATATGATGACTAAGCTTACAACCCAGTTGGGCTTACGGCACGATAGCTTGACTCCATACTATCCTCAGGCCAACGACCAAGTAGAAGCCATCAAAAGGGTTCTAGTTACAATGCTTCAACGAACCATTGGCATGCACAAGTCCAACTGGCACTTGATGTTGTTCTCTACCTTGTGGGCCTACCGAATCTCTGTGAAGGATGCCACCGGTTTCACTCCTTTCCAATTGGTTTATGGATTGGAGGCTACCCTTCCCATCGAGTGCGAGATCCCTTCTTTAAAATCAGTCGTCGAATTACTCCTCGACACTACTCCGGTAGAGGAACGCCTTCTTTACCTGGAGTGGCTAGACGAAACTCATCGACTAGCCTCTCTAGCTATCGAAGCATAGAAGAAGAGAGTGAAAACTCACTTCAATCACACTGTACATCCTCGTTCTTTTGTTGAGGGATATTTAGTCCTGCTCTACGATCAAGCCAATGATAAGCTGGGGGTAGGCAAATTTGAACCCATGTGGCACGGGCCTTATATTGTAAAGAGAGTTTTGTAGAAAGGGGCCTATGAGCTGATTGACTACGAAGGGAATCCTCTGGATAAGCCCCGGAATGGGCTTTACTTGAAAAAATATTATGCGTGAATTCAAAGCACTCTATTTTGTACATACGTGTGCTTTAGCAGGTGTGTTTTGTGTGCATGTTTTCATGTTTTTGGCTTGGTGTGTCAGCGTGATTGCCGCTTATTGTGTCCTTTTGCTTCTTGTACAGATGTCTAGTTCGCCTTATGTTGGTTTCGCCGATGGTTCCTCCCGTAGTACACACAACCTGTCTTCTATGGCATGGGTGATCTACAATCCTCATGGTGAGCTAGTAGACCTTCAAGGGGTTTGTCTAGGTTGTACCACAAACAATGTTGCTGAGTATAGTGTTTTTATTGAGTTACTGGCTGAGGCGATCAATCTTGGTATTCGAACATTGGCTGTGAACCTGGATTCTTAGCTTTTCATCCACCAACTCAATGGGCGATATTCTGTCTGAGACCATCAGATTCTAAGGTTATATCTACGTGTTAAGTTGTTATAAAGGAATTTTGATTTCATCACATATCAATACATTCCAAGACAATTAAATACGTTAACTGATGCATTAGCCAATTATGTATTAGACAGACATTTGCATAACATGTAATTAAAACATCAAAAGAAGCATAAAAAACACAATAAACCATAAACATATGTGTATATATATATATATATGTGTGTGTGTGTGTCGAAATGTTTGCACAGCGTGCATCACATAGATCAAAAAATATACATGTTCATCTTAATACATCCGAAGACGACATGTCTCTCAAAAAATATGCATGAAAATAAACCCTAGATGTCTAATCCCTTTGGTGCTCATGATAGCACATAACTGCACGCACTAGGCATCTCAGAAGATGGTGGATGTGACTAGGCACTCCCACTATATGTCTCTAGTACGCTAGTGGGACATCTGCCAGCCGGGTATAATCTGGAATCCCTCAGGCGATCCCCTCAAGGTTCTGGATCAACTCTCCTCCCTCGGCACCCTCTTCCTAAGGGTCAATTGTGGGCTGTGTTCTCCATGAAATAGGAGACATGACGACTCGTCTCTCTGGGCCAACATCTGCATACACATATAACTGTTGTTAGAACAAACATGTATTAACAAAAAATCATAAAACATAAAATCAAAAAGAAATCATACCCAGCTCTGTCCCACTCATCTCCCTCTAGCAGTGGGAGATCTAGGTCACCAGTGAAGTCGGTCCCTGCATATGGCCAATCTTCGACCACGATCAGTTGACGATGTAGCCACCTAAAAAACTCTGGCCTCTAGGACATCTGTTGGCCCCCTCCTCCTCTAGGCATCAATGCTGCCCAGCGAGCCATTCTCAGCTCTCGTGGCACTGGATCAGCTATGATGGCCCCTTGGCCTTGGAAGATTGGCAATCGTTCCAGAATGAACGATACCAAGATGGAACCGTAGCCAACTGTTTTAGTTTTCCTCGCTTACATTTCTTAAGTTGTCTTTTCATATTTGTAGTCACTGTTGTGGCCCAATCAAATATAGTGGGATTCATACACTCTGTGGCCAATAAGAGCTGACTTTTGGTCGCCTCATGCGGTGCCTGCGCCCCCGCAGCCCGCATGATGGTAAATAGCACCACCTTGAGTGTTAGATCCTGGATGGTGGAAATATCTACCTTTGCACTCCCGGATCCGAATTGTGCCCCTCGGCACACTCGTTCCATCACCTCACCCATCTTCTCGCCAGATGGTCTGCTCCCTGTCAGTATGGGAACCGGACCTCTACGTGACAATCCAGTGATAAAATAGATGTTAGAAACATCCAATTCCAATACTTGATCTCGTAATCTGAACACCTTCTCGTTCTCATCCCAAAGCCTGATCAAGTATTGTAAGAGCTCAGGTTGAGCTCGTAAGTAAGGTGTCAGGAAGAATTTTTTCAACCCGCAATTCTAGAGGGCATCCATGCAAACTTCATCTTCCATGGCCAATTCATCCACTCTTTTGTGCTCCCTCTCTTTCCATTCAATCACCATTTTTCTCGGTTGCTTGCATCCACATGATCAAAAACCCTTGATTAGATCTTTGGTAGGCTCAAAAAGTGCATTTAAATCATTTTAAAATCCGAAATTTAAAGCAAAAATTCATTTCGGCCATTGGCGTGACTGTTTTTAAAATAGTCGTCCCACTGGCATGGGCCTTTGGCATATAAATGCCCATTGGCGTGGGTCCATGCCCAATACCCGTGCTAATGGGCTTGGCCCTAATTTTTTAAAATCCTTCCCCAGAGATCAAATGAGCAAAAGAAAATCATTAAAAAATGGATTGAAATGGAGTGTTAGGAAGCACCTCTTACCTGGAACTGACGGAACTCTAAATGGTAGCACGGATCTGTCACAATCATCGCCCGAAGTTCACACACCAAATGGACCACTACTGCTCTTCAGTAAGGTAAAAAGTAAAAAGTATTGTTGTTTTTACCATTTGACATATTTATAACTTTTTCAAATCAAAATAGGTTTTAAAAGTTATTGTTCTGAATATTTTAATATATTTTTGTCAAAAATGGGTTTTACACTTCCTCTTTGTGCAGCGACAGGTTTTTATGCGACTTAGATGGTGAAACGAGTTATATTTTATACTTTTTCGAACTCGGTAAATACACGAGAAAGTCATTCTGGAGTCATCTTTCAGCTCTTTTCTGACTCTTTAAATATGAAAAGATTGGCGAGTTGTTCCTCTTGACTCGTTAAACGTAAATAAGAGGTGGTCGTCTTTAAACTCTTTTCCGACCGTGTAAAGACGAAAATATCATTTGGCCCTTGTCGTTTCAAGCTCGTTAACTGTTACAAAACAACGTGATTTCGATCACTTTTTTTACTTTTTCAGGTCGAAGTCACTAATCATGAAAATTACTCCTTGATCGTAATGATCGGGTGGTTCTTTCGAGCATTGTTTTATACCTTTTCAGGCTCGAGAGACATAACTTTACGAAAAAGGACACCCCTGGAGTTTACTTTTCTGCTATCTTTTCAAACTCTCTAAACATGAAAAGACGTCGAGTTCTTCCTTTGTTAGACTTGTTAAAACTTGATGACATTGGATTCCATCGAAATGACATTTTACAAGCATATGCTATCCCCGTCAAGCTTGTTAATCAAAATAACTGGGGTACTCGCCAGAAATGGTGGGGAAAATGGAACCAAAATCATTGTCGTTTCAGCAGTATGTCGCTCTTGAACATGGCACTTGTCTGCATTTGTGTCTGGGTGGGGACATCTCATCTCATTTTTCACTTTCCTCCGTGGGTTTGGGTGATCCTGTTTGACCTCTCATCTGCTCTTTGTCTTGTCAACATGACCTCTGATCGATTGATGTCAAATACTGCCAAGTCCACTGTCGTGCCACCAATATGTTCAAGAGAAGTTGACCTCTCTGAACTATCAACCTCCCTCTAATAACTCATATAATCCTAATTCACAAAAATGTTATCTCCCTTTGTCTCGCGTTGATGATGTGGGAAACACTATGGCCCACCTTCAATCAAGGTCACTTCCTTTCGACTTCAGCTCATTATCCAGGAAGCTGATCTAGAGACTCCCTTCTAGTGCCTTGGAGCCTGCATGCCTCAATGGCAGGTTCTTCGCATTCGACGTGAGGTTTTCATCATTGGCCTCTGATCGAATGATTCTATGGGTGTTCGATGCTAGCTCACTGATTCACGCGCCGTAGATTGTACCTATAGTACCTTGAGGGCCATTGTCATTATTGGTGGTACCTCTTGCATCTGTTAACAGCTTTCACCGTTGGCTGGTAATCAGAAAATGTTCCTGCATGTTCGACTTCGACTCCTATATTCGCATGCTTGAACTTGTACTTTGTTCGGATCGAGATGGAGCGCAAGACCCTAGATTTTGTCTGTTGGGATCTAGGTTGTGATTTTGTGGATTATTATGATTATTACATGACTCATTCGCTGGATGGATGCGACCATGCCTGAGTCTATTTATCGATCCTCACTGGATGGTTGGCCCATACCTTGGATCTAGATTATTGTGTACTCTGTTATGGATGGCTGTGCCCATAACACATATATCATGTATTTGAGATATCAGTTGTACTTCTCCATGTAGGTTTTCTGGCAGCAGTGTTTTCAGTTGGACATGTTCTCGTAAAGCATTTCACCCCTCTCTCTCTCAGGCCTCATGCTTTAGGAGGCATTTGTTACACAGAAATTTGTCACCGTCCCTGCTACCGCTCTCCCGCATCTTGGAGGACTCATTCCGGGACCTATGAGAAGTGACATGGCCTACGAACACTTACATTACATTCCCCTGAACATGAGCTTTATTTTCCCTGAAGACATCTCCTGCTAAAAAACCCTAAAAATAGCTCTTTTTCCATTGCCGCAGTTCCATAGTGCAGCCCTCGTGCCAAGGGGGCAAATCCTCCAAAGAGGGCGTGCCAATTGGCGCTCTATCATAGAGTCGCACCTGCACCAACCATAATCGGAATTGTTTTTTAACAAACAAATGGAGGAAGTTTCATCCTAACAAATTCCTGGACTGCTATCTATCTTGAGTTGGGTGGTTCGGCTACAGATTTCCATAGAGAGGAAGTGGTTTGCCACCTCTCATGGAAGCTTCCTTGATGATATGGCCAATCCCATGATTATTGTGGATGATCCCAACTCCCCTTCCTTCCATCTATAAAAGCTTGTCCATTTTCCTTGCAAGCTAGTTCCAGAGATTGAGAATTGTCAAGTTTCCAAGAGCTTCATGCTGCAAGAGCCTTCTTGATTCCCATAAGGCCAAATCCAAGCAAGGAGATTATTGTCCAAGAACCAAAGAGAGAGGCTTGTCGTTACTCCCAACAAGCTTTGTGAGACATGTGCTACTAACTACCCACCAAAGGAGAATCTGGTGTCAGAACTTTGGTTGTATTCTTCTTTGATTAATTATTAATGAACGACTATTGCTTATGGTTCCACTCTTATTATTACTTGTGATGATGATGAGTTATGTCCTTTCTGACTGATATATAGTTGCATATGTTGGATTTTATGCTTGTGTTTATGTCGTTTCTTGTATGTGTAGGTGTCCATTCACAGAGATCGTGAGGATTGTGATCTGTCAGAGCAAAGGAACGGGAGCACCACCTCTTCTACAAACAATAGCATTGGAATCCAGGTAGGCCATTCATCACTGGTCTATTAATTTGCAATTAGGAACTTGCACTATAGCGTTTGATGATTGTTGCTAGACCTAGTCTGGGCTAGTAGGGATCGCCTCTGTCCGCAAAGGGAATTTACCTCCTCAACAATTTGGCGACTCCGTTGGGGAGCTTGTCTTGCCTTTTTGGTTGTTTCTTGATTTTTACCTGCTTGGTCAGCCTTCTGGGTTGAGTTCTTTTGTTGTTTCTTGCTTCTTGGTTTACTTGGTTATCGTTGTCCTGGTTTTGGATTGCTTATTTTTTATTTTGGCATATCAAACTTGACTGACGCGCTTTTTTGCGTAACAGTCGCACCAATTGGTGCTAGTTGTCAATATACAACACGCGCCAATCCTTAAAAGGCACTAGTTTCAGCCTGATAGTCGCGCTAGGCTTGGGAACTGCTAAAGTTTTCTTGATTTTAAGCCTTCTGAGCTTGGTCTTTATTTTGGATACATTTTCTCGACTGCTTAAGTGTGTTGGAGTCCTGTTTGACTAGTTTTAACCTTCATCCTTTCGTTGTTTTCCATTTTCTATCGATCTCACGTTTTTAGCCCTAGGGCATCTAGTGGCTTTGTGTGTCGAGCCTTCCTTAGGAGTTTTTGATCTTTTATTAGTCCAATCGACTCTCTGATTGCTCCCTTGCACTCATTTAGTGGTTGTTAATCATTTCATTGCATTGTTTGAGTGACCTACCTCTTTTTCACTTGAACTCCACTTTGTTTTGCTTTGGGCCTAGATAAGGAGAAGGTTTCTCTTTTTGAATCCAGTTCTTCCAATGATGGGAAGAAGGTTGAAAAATCGAAAGTGCGATGCTTTCATTGTCATGAGGTGGGCCGTTATGCTGCAAATTGTCCACGGAGGAAAACCAAGACGAGATCCATGGAAGGATCTGAAGGTAAGGCACTTGCTTCACAGTTTGAGTTGGATTTCACACTCTTCGCGTGCATGGTTTCATCCATGATGGGAAGTGGTTGGTTTCTTGACAGTGGAGCTTCTTTCCACATGACCGGAGACAAGAGTTTGTTCAATACTTTGGAGGAGAAAGATCTTAGATACTCATAGTGATGGGTAATGATGAGAAGTATAATGTCTCAAGTTTAGGCATGATTATGTTTCAGAGAGAGCATGGAGATCGCCT
This sequence comes from Pinus taeda, assembly GCA_000404065.3. NCBI lineage: Eukaryota > Viridiplantae > Streptophyta > Pinopsida > Pinales > Pinaceae > Pinus > Pinus taeda. The sequence continues at coordinate 75,095 of APFE030328934.1, forward strand.
TACCTTGACCGATGTCAAGTATGTACCAGGACTGAAGAGAAACTTGGTGTCAATCATGATGCTGGAAGACAGAGGCTATGATGTAGTCTTCAGTAAGGGAAAGGTTTTCCTTAGACACATCATCACTAGACAGGTGAAGCAGATTAGTTCACGGGTCAAGAACCTATATGCTCTTGAGTTTCAAGATGCATGCAAAGCCTTGAGTAGCAAGGAAACTGATGGAGACTTGGTGGTTGAGAGGGAGGATATATTACCTCTCAACATGCAAATCCAGAAGAAGTCTTAGATGATCGTGGAAGAGCCACGATTGGTGCAACAGCTTCAGGAGGTTGTGGAGTAGCCACAATAGGGGAAGCTGAGTGGAGATCGAGTAGAGACATCTACTCATGCAGAGACCTCCAGTAGGGGGAAACTTCGAGCCAGGTGGGTTGAGGGATCACATGCAACCATACCTCCAGGTAGGAGGTGGGGCGATATAGAGTAATCGTCCTAAGGAGGAGGGGCAGGATCTTTGAGGTACCTAGCCTCTTGGATGAGACCTTGCTACAGGAGCCCCGATGTGGAGTAGTGGCAGAGAGCGATAGTGTAGGGAATCCCAAGATAGCGCACAACTAGCAGGCTACATCAATGCAAGAGGCACAAGTGTTTTGCACAGTGCTAGGTGGCACAGAGATGTGTGCAATGGTGTGAGATGCATGGATATGTTGCAGCTGCGCAGATGTCAGAGAGGGAGCACTTGTCAGTAGCAGGTAGAGTTTCAGCATCATAGTAGGTTTCTAGCCCAACAGAGTGGTCAGTTGGGAGTGTTTTTGTTCCAAGTGTTGTTGGAGCAAGTGGATCGGGTAGATGTATTGCATGCAGAACATTCCAGAGTTACAAGATCAGGTTCGAGAGAAAGCCTTTCTTGTTGAGAGGGAGTGTTGAAAAATGTGCAACAAGAAATGCTAAATTTAGAATGTGCTAAAAATAGACCTGCTAAAAATAGCATGTATAAAAATAGTAGTTTGGCTAGTGAGGTCATTGGCCACATTGGGTGAGAGTGAAACACTAATAGGAACGTCTTTAATAGCATTTCTGGGTCCCTTCCTATTTATAGCAGTCCCTAGTCTATATATAGGAAGTAAAGTTAATTTTGGTCTTAACAGCAGTTGGAAATAATAATTAATTAATTCAATTGAGTTAATTAGTTAAGGAAATTCGAATTTGAAGTCTTTGTGAGTATGCACCTGAGTTGTCCCACTGATTGAGGAATTTATCCTTATATTCATCCAATGATTGAGGGAATAAGTATGAGTTCTATAATGAGAGAATTAGTTGACCTAGTTCTAACTAGTCATGTGCAATTAGATTATTTTAACAAGTTGTTAAAATAATAAAATATAGTTTGTTAATGCTTGCATGCATGTGACAATTATTATTTTAGATAACTGAGAATTCACTCATGGATAATTGTTGCATGTCAGTTCTCTCAGAGACCCAGTTGAGATAAGATGTGGGACAATGTACTATCAGATGCTTGGATATTTCTAGTAAGTATTCCTTGCATGGAGAAGGATCTATTATAGGAGATTGGAGGACTTGTGGCCTATATATTGAGGCCTAGGTAGTCCATGATTTTCATCTTCTGATTGAAGATCATCAGAGTACAGAGAGAGTAGGATAGCTATTGAGCTGATTCTTTTTGTATTGTGAAGAGGATTTCCACTTGATTGATAATACATGGTTGGGGTTTTATGTTGGTGCTTTCCCTTGGATATATCGTGTGTTATGTGTGATTATTTCTCTTGATCAGTTATGCATGTTTCTACTTGATGTTGCTCATGAATTCGATTATGCTTTCGCTTAATGTTTAGTAGAAGTAGAGAAAGTATTATGCTTTAGGACATTGCATATATCAATTTGTTCCACAAGTGAAATTTCTACAAAACTTGCCCCCCTTGAGCTAGTCAAGAAGGTCATCAATCTGTTGGATTGGATACCTATTCCTAACAATGATTTTGTTTAGTGCCCGATAATCAATGCAGAGCCTCAAGGTCATATCCTTCTTCTTTACAAGTATAATCAAGCTCCCACAAGGTGAGGAACTTGGTCAGATGTGCCCTTTTTACAGCAAATACTGGATCTTCCACTTGATTTATTCATTTTCCAGAATGGAGCAATGGTATATCAACCAATTGGGAAGAGGTGCTCCATAAGTTATATTGATCGAATACTTGAATTGATAGTGCAAAGGTACCCCTATGGGTAAGGATAATATGTCCTTGTATTCTTCCACGACCTTATTGATAAGCCTCAATATTGCGACAAGAATGTTGCAACTCCCAAGGCTACCGAATTTAATTATCAACCTGGGGTTCATACAAACTTAAGAGGTATCAACACTATATGTGCAACATACAATGTGTCCTTCCTTTGATGTCATGATGTAATGGAGTGCATGTACTGAAGTCAAATCCTAACCTAATTGTATAAAATTAAATGTACGAAATGAAACATTAACCTATTGCAAGAAAGAAAGTACAAGGAAAGAGACTGAAATCAAATGATAAAACACACCATTTTCTAACTAACTGCTAAGATTCTTTGCTTCAAAAGAATGGTAATTTAACTTGTATGCAATCCTACTATCCTAAGCATGTAGATTCACACCATCAAACCTTCTACTACTGTGCATGTAAATGAATAAAATAAATCTGTTCTTCTTTTTGTCTTTCTTCATGTGAGAGTGTGAAAGATAATCTCTTTTGGTGATGTGGCAGGTGGCTTGGAGATGATGGTGAATGGTCAAAAGGCTTGGGAGACAAGTAGGGACCCTTTGCTAGATTCCTAGAGGATTTTTCCTCAATTCGACCTCAAAACAAGATTTCCTACAAGATCCCCTAGAAACCTACAAGATCCCCTAGAAACCTACAAGATCCCCTAAAAAACTGCAAGATACAGCCGAGAGCAAAAGGATGGATGTTCAAGGTGATGGAAATATTAGAGAAGGTGGTTGGTGGATGGAATGAGGCAAGGGAGTGCCTAGGACCAATTTAGAAATCAAAACCAAAGTTGGGAGATGGATGGATTTGCTAAAAAATCTTGGAGAAGTTTCCTTGTGAAATGATGAAATTGGTGAAGGTTTAGTGAAAGAAAGTGAGGACCATGGGTGGATGAAGTTGTGATGAGGTTGCTAACTATGAAATATCTCTGTACTCCTAAAACACCTACACTACATCAAACATTGACATTTACCCAAAAATCATGCAAACAAGAAGAATTTGAATTATCTAAAGGAAACAAAATTTCATGAGCTAGCAGTCTATTTCATGCATGAGGAAAACTTTGTAGAATGATATAAAACATTGATGAGATCCAATGTAATACTGATGATAGAAGAAATGGAAATCAAATCCTACTCTTGAAAACTAGAAAAATGTTGAACTAAGTGTGGAGCAAGAGGGTTAAAATGTTCTTGATGGCATGGCGGACAAGTAGAGACCCAATCCCAACTTCAATGATGATTTTTCTCTATTCGGGCTCAAAATAGAATTTCCTACATGATGCTACAATGATTTCCTACAAGATGTACAAATTTAATATAATTCATTGAATGAACAAGCAAATCAAATCCAAATTGGATGGGACAATTTTTTTTATTAACTAAGGATGTATTAGGTCCCTAATCCAAGTGGAATCATTCAAAAATACCTCTATTAACCCATGATAAAAAATAGAAAAATGTTACTAGTCGAGAATCTAGAAATTCGAGAACTAGTGAGCTAGTAAATTTAAAAAATTCCTAACCTAATCAAGTGAAAATTCAATGGGGTAATTTTTTTATTAACTAGAATTTTTTTTTGATCTAATGCAAGTGGAACCAACTTGATTGAATCTCGTTAGCATGGTCTAAAAAATAGAAGAAATTTATTGTTCTTTGCCACAAAGGAGTTCCAGAAATCTAGATTTAGGACTAAGAAGACTAATCCAACCAGATCAATGATTACTATGAACTTCCAAAGATTTTCCAAGGATTAAATAATGTGTGTGATCCTACACAATAACTTTCATCAACCATTTAACTTGATCCTACAACAAGAAATCATTAATTCTAAATGCAAATGTAGAAAGAAATAAAAACTAGAGATGCATGTAAATAAGCAGTGAAAAGAAGGAAAGAAAATGATACAAAAGGGCTCTGAGGTTCCTGGGATGGCCAAACCCAAGGAAACTTAGAGACCTATGGAGGAGAACATGATTTAGAAGCTGAATATGACACCAATTTTCATTATTTTCATCAATAGAATTACATCCCTGTAAGAAAATACATTGGAGCTACAAAAATACAAGCTCTATCCACAAGAACACTAATGCAAATATCTCCCTAGAGACAAATTCGACTTGGTACTTATAAAAAATTATTAAGAATCATTCCCCATGAATGGAGGAAGCTTTACCCACCAAAATCCCTTAATTAGTGGATATGGTCCCCAATACTAGGAATCTGCATTAAATGGCAGGGAACACATTCTTAGATTTTTCTCAATCATTAGAGTTCCACAATCTCTGCCATGAAAATTTGACTTGGTACTTATACAAAATTATTAGGAATCATTCCCCATGAATGGGGCAATCTTTCCCCACCAAAATCCCTTGATTAGTGGATTTGGTCCCCAATACTAGGAATCTGCGTTAAATGGCAAGGAACACTTTCCTATATTTTCTCAATCATTGCAATTCCATAATCTATGTCATAATTCCATAATATATTGTTCATTTATTATTAATTATTGATCCTCTTGTAGTAGGGAATAATTCCCTAAATTATCTCCTCCTCCAAATCTTCATAATCTGCCCAATATTCTCATAATATTAGGCACAAATATCTGATTATTCATAAACATTCCTAATGAATATATTAAAGTTAAAAATAAATTATCTAATGTAGAAAGAGAGGTTTAATGTGCTGAAGGATGGTCATAGGCCTTAAATTATTGTTTAATGTAGAGGCATGGGCCTTAATTTATGTCTAATTTAGAGGCCCATCACTTATCCACCTGCTTCTGGTTTGTGGGGGAAACCTTCCCAAGTGCCATGATATTCCCCTTACTTTGGGAGTGAATAAGAAAGAAAACAAATTTCCTAGTCTGGGAGATGATCTTACTACATTCCTTAGCAGAGATCAATGAGTTGGAGGTACGTGGGGATACCTCCGGTATCCTATATAACTTATTACCCAAATAAATAAAGACAATGTGAGGCCTGGACTCATACATAACATGACGCTTCCACAAGTATGGTTGGCCTAATAACACATCACAAAATTCAAGAGGAGTAACATCACACAGTACCTCATACATGAAGGGCTTGATGTTGTAGGGAAGGTGACACTGTTGTCTGACGCAAAGATATTTTCATTGGTGAAGCCACATGATGGTGTATGACTGAGAATTTCATGTTGTCAGTAGGCCCAATCGCTTAATGGCCTCTACTGAGATGAGGTTCTTTTGGCTCCCACTATTGACAATGAACTGCAATTAAGACCCCTCCACCCACATTTTTTAGTGGAAGAGATGCTCCCCTTCCTCTGAATATTTAGACTCAATATTCTCGACCTTGGTGGTGGAAAAGATGGTGCTAGGCTCCACATTAATAATATACTTCCCTTTGTCATTCCCCTTTTCGAGTTATAAATCATAGTCAGAACATGCATATGAATCTAAAGACATTAGATCGTCCACAAGTGACTGCTTGGTGTGACACTCACTTGTGTTGTGAGTGGGGCTCTTGTGGAACTCACACCACTTCCTTGTGTCCTTCATCTTCGTGGTGTTATTATTTGGTTCTAGCTTAAATGGGTTTTCTTGGGTCACCTCGCCTTAGATTTGTCCTTTGTTATGTGGTTTGGGGGCACATTTTTCTTTCTTTAGATTCGCATATCCATAGTCTAGCTTCTTTTGTTTAAATTTATACTCTATCTTGACATCATATCGATATGCGATGTTGAGCGAGGAAATGTCTAGGAACTCCATCTCATGCCAAATTTATTTGTGGAGACGGACACGATACTTGAGTACCAGATTCCACTTAGAATCCTTGATATCAAACTTCATGCGAAGGGTATGAAAAATATTTGTGAACTTCGACACGTCTCGCTCCCTTCCCTATCACAGTGTGGTCCATCTTATGTACTTATCTTCATAGCTCCCAACAGGGTAATATTGTTCCTTTACAACATGTCAGAAAGAACTTTAAGTAGGCACGACAGAAAAAAGTGAGGCTTCATTCCCGTCCCTCTGCTCATAGTAGGTTTCCCACCAATCCTTTACGTGGGGGGTGACTTTGAGGAGTGAAAAAAGTAATCTTTTACCTATTGGAAAAATCATGAACTTAAAAATCATTCTAGTAGATTTACCATTTATCTATGGCATCTGCATCTATCTAGCCTTCAAATATAGGAATTTCAAAGTTAACTTGTACCATAAAGGGAGTGACTCCTCCAAGGTGGTTGTCAAATGAAGATGCTTCGGCTAATGATACCCACCGAAGGATCTAGGAAAAGTTATCAATCATTTCGTTCCTTTGTCACTCGATGGATTCTTCGAGAAATATTTTGAAAGGAACTCTTTCTCCCTCATCTTTCTTTTCTTCCGCCATGAGAGGTGGGGTTAGTGAGGCTGGTCTTACAAGGGTTCAACCAATTCAAGTCCTAACTCCTTAAACCCCGATCTCGTTTGGGACATGCATAGAAAAACATAGAAAGAGCAGGCCACTATGATACCACTGATCCAAATTTATGTAGGAATGAAATGAAATACATATTTAAACAAAAGCACAAATTTATAATGAAAACTAAAATTCAATTCATTAATAACAAATACTAAAAGTATTTACATGTAGAATGGAAATAAAATAGCTCAAGTGATGGTAGCTATCTCTAAGAAGAGATGTGTTGGCTACATTCCCTCTGAACTGTGTTATAATGAGGCTCAAATTCCTTTTTATTATTTATAAATAATGGAAAACCCTAAACATTCAAAAACCTAACCCTAGGATATGAAGCACCAAAAGTATGTGGGCCCCGTTGGGGCTAGTTTAATAACTTGTCAAGTCGTTTCTTTGGCGCACAATCTTTGTTTGATGTGTGAAAAAACTCGATAGAAATATCTACTCAAGGAAAAAAAAAATTGACTACAGTTGCTTACCAATGATAGCAGGTCAATTTGTCTTCCAAAAAAATTTCATTTAGGGCCTCAAAACGACTTCGGAAGTTTAGGACCCAAAAAATACCACAAATAGTAAGCTATGCTACAACTAGGGAAGCTAAAATAAATAGTGGTGGAGATCTAAGTGGAATAGGTAGGTGACCACCAATATCTACTTGGATCAATCCTTCCCCTTTAGGAAGCAATGGTCCACATAGTGTTAAGTGCCTCCATGAGATGGGGAAACTTCTGCTAAACTTGGTCCCTAGTGAGCTACTTGCCTTGGTGTAGGAGTTGGCCAACTTTGATGATCTAATACAATTGGATCTTCTATTGGTGAGTGTTATTGATATGTGTGTCCATGATCTGATCAATCTTGGCCTATTCCATATAGTTTGGGTTGAGCTCTATTAGTGTTAGCTGTTTTGCATTAGATGATGTGTCCAGCAATGGTGGAAAGTATGGTCGAAGGTAGTCCAAATTGAACACTGGGTGCAGGCCAAGGAATGGAGGAATTCTAAGCTCAAAATAATTATCTCCCACAAGTTTCATGATAATATCAGGCCCATATTGGAGTGGTTAGAGCTTCTAATGAGCTTCGACAAGGTGTTCTTTCTACAAATGCAACCAAATTTTGTCCCCTCCTTAAACTTATGTGGCACCTGATGTTGATAATGCCACTACTTCTACTTGGCATTGGATTTATCCAATATGTTGTGCACCTATTGGTGAATGTGTTAGATGTGTTCAATAAAACTAGTTTCTCTATCATCCTTAGACTGTATTTGTGTGGATTCTGTCAGTGTAGTCACATGAGGCATAGCAACATCAATCAAACACAATGGTTGAAATCCTAGATCTATCTGAAAGGGACTGCAGCAAGTCGAGCTATGGAGAGATCTGTTATAACTGTGTTGCACATAAGGAAGGATCTTATCCCAGGTTCATGGATTTTTGGAGTTTTACATGCGTAGTTTATGCAATATCATCCCATTGACCTTTGTTTGGTCATCAATATGAGGATGGAATGCAGTCAACTTGGTGATCTTGGTGTCGAATAATGTTTAGAGGCTCGATCAGAATGTGCTAAGGAACTTGTTATCCCGATCTGATATAATGGTATGCAAGATATACAAATGTACCCATACTCATTCAAAAAGGAATTTTGTAGTGTCCTCTTTTGTGATACTCTTCTTGCAGGTCGCTAATATATCCATCTTGGAAAATATGCTTATTACAAAAAACACACAACCATTACCACAATTAGTAGAAGGGAGGCCCAACAAATAGTCCATCGAGATGGATTCTCATGGATGGTTGGGAGTAGCAAGAGGAGTGTACACCTTAATTCTTGATGGTTGGCTTGGCGATGGCACAAACAATGTAAGATTTGATTTATTTTCTGACATCATGTCAAAGCTTTGGCCGATAAAAATACTTTTGTAGTACATCCATAGTTTTCTCCACACCAAAGTTTCCTGTGACCTGAATATAGTGCGCCTCCAAAATAAGCTTGGAACACTCAATTAAATGAACACAAAGGTGTCCCACGTATCATAATAATGCATCATGGAGGTGGAAATTTGGAACTTGTTTTTCATCCACTAGCATCTAGTACGTGGTGGAAAACGCTAGATCATTTTTGTACAATTTCCACCATCCGTAAGTCTTGTGGCCGCAAGAGTTGAGAACAATAGTCAGTGTGTAACAACCAAAAGTCATATACGCAGCATAAATATTTAAAATACTTCGTAGATAAATATATCCATCGTAAGACAGTAATTGTAAATTGTATATTGTATAAAGAATTGATTTAAGATGAGTGCAAATGAGAATGAGGGTTCTGTATATAGAGCCAGGTAAGTACCCTTTCATGAATAGGCATGTCTCTAAGACATGTATTTTCCTTATTAACTAATTAACCATTAGTTAATTTACTTATTATTTATTATTATATTTATATTATTATAGTTATTATTTATTATCTATTTTTACATCATTTATGTTCATAACATTGCCTTCCCCTTCAAAAAAAATTGTCCTCGAAGCTTGTTAATGAAAGGGCTTGATCTCTTTTTTACTACGAATATCTTCTACTTGATCTCTTTTTCTGCTAAGAATGCCTTCTCATCTTGGAACAATCATATTTCTCGATACAAGTTGATATGATCCTTGGAGTGATATATAAAATTTTCATACTAAGAACAGATCATACCATCCTAGAATAACCTTCTATGGAATCTTCTGATCACTGGAACTTTGTAACGAATTGTTATCGGTAGAATTAATTGAGCTCACTTCAATGTTCTTCGGAACATAAGTTTGTTGTTTATGTTCTGGAGATTGATTAAGGTGTCTACTCTTGCGATTAAGACGTAGATAAGGAGTTTTTCTTGTTTGAACTTCCTTTAATGTTTTTATGGTAGTTTCCTAATTTCCTTCAGGCATTGTTGTTGTTCAATTGATTACTGAATCCTCATTTGGAGTGTTCTTCATATGAACGGAAACCTCTGAGTACGTATTTACTTCAATAGGATTTGGATTTGCATGAATAGTGAGATATGTGTGTTTCTTCTTCTCCAAATTGGACTACTACATCTATCTATTTTGATGATTCTTTTGCGACAATTTCTTCGAACATATTCGTCAATGATTTCTTCTCATCCTTAAGTTTTTTAATCTGTTTAAGCATATTTTGGTTATGATTTTTGAGATGTAAGCATTGCTCATTTTCTGAGTCAACTTTATTTTGGCCTTCAAGCTTCTCGTCTTTTAAACACTTGATTTGTTCTAATAATTTTTTGTTAAGGTCTTTTAAGCATAAATTCTCCGTTGAATTTTTTGTCAATTTTTTTTCGTGTTCTACCTTTTACTTCTTAGCTTTACATTTTCTCACTTGCGTAAGTAGTTTTTGATTATGCTCCTTCAAACACGTTTTTATTTTTATTTTTTTTGGATATGACTTCTTCAAGTTCTTTTTTCTTCCTTGATATTGTTTCTAGAATCTCTTGAAACATTAGTTTTGAAATATCCTTAATATCTTTTGATGAAGGAATTACCAATTCGAATTTTGTTGTCATGTCTTGGAATGTCACCATCTTCATCTTGTAAGTGAACATCAAGAATATTTGTTTTTTTCTGTGTTTAAAGTGAACGTACCTAATTCTTTGAACCAAGGTTGACCGAGAATTATGTCAACCTCTTCGTCAAGCATAATTACAACACTAAATTGAGGTATGTACTCATAATGATCAGTTTTCACTTGTAAATCATTAATGTCATATTCTTTGTTGCCAAAAATATCTATTCTTTCTCCTATGTTTGACTCTGGAATTAATAGTTGTTTTGTGAGATTAACATTGATGTAATTTTCCTCGCGACTTATACTAATAGCGAAATTAATGTTTTCCCCTTGGATAGTCCCTCTTAATGTAATTAACTTGTGTTGTGTGATTAAAATACCCTTATAGGAAAATCGTCCTTCCTTCATCATTCTAGAATTAGGCTCGATTCGCTTTTTTCTTCAAAAATAGACTTCTTTAAAATAAGTGCCCTTTTATTTGATAAACTTGAACACCTTTATAAATTCTTTTAACTTCTATTTTCCTCAATTATATATATTTTTTCTCACTTTAAAATAAGTTAATATAACCCCACTATTTAAATAAACTACATCTTATATTTATTATAATGCTTTTAAAAAGTACTCTTCCTTCGTTATAACTTGTTATCCTTATGTCTCTTTATAGTTCTATATTTAACCCTTTATATACTTTATTATATAGATCTTTTAAGTAACCTTCTATAATAATACTACTTTGTACTTATATATATTTTCAATAATTTTATGACTTGAAATTTTCTTTAAAATAGCCCTTTATAATATAAAACTTCTCTTTACATATCATTTATTTATAATCTTTTCTTTTTCTTTTTGAAAAGTTACATCCTAGTGAAATCATAGTTATTCACCTCTTTGGGGTATAAGATAAATATATGTCCACTTATGTGTCCACTTATGTGCCTTTGACTCGGTTAATTTTCTCTAGGTAAAAATTAAAACTTACCATTCACATAAAGAGTTTTTGTATTCCTTTTGTTTTTATTTTACCTTGAAAATACCATGGGAAATTACCATGGGTTTATAAAACTATGGGCTTGTAAACCACTTAATGAATAATCAAGATTATATTATCTACTCTTCCTTCTCTTACATGTAGTTTTAAAGATATTTGGAAATATTCTCTCTTAACTTTATCATGCACTTTTTATCAATAATGTAGAACCTTTATATATATATATATAATATATATAATTATATATGAATGTTCTCCAAAATTTACATCTCTCTCTCTCTCTCTCTCCAAATTTACATCTCTCTCTCTCTCTCTCTCTCTCTCTCTCTCTCTCTCTCTCTTTAATATATATATATTTATATATATATATATATATATAAGAGAGAGGAGAGAGAGAGAGAAGAGTGAGAGAGAGAATATATAAATATTTATATGTATTTATTTTTTCTTTGGCTATCTTATTTTTTCTTCCTTTTTTTTTTGTTTAATGGCCAAAGTCCTGAATGATGAAATTGGCGAAACAGAGAAACTTCAACTTTGTGTAGGAAAACACTTCAATTGCGACGACAACAAGGTTGACAAAGGATTAATGGCCAAAGTTTGGATCAAACTAGTTCTCTTCAGCGGTTGAGCGTCAAGAGGATCGAACAACTCTGATACCAATGTAACGACCAGAAGTTGTATACGCATTGGAAATATTAAAATACTTCGTAGACAAAAATATTCATCGTAGGATAGTAATTATAAATTGTATATTATATAAAAGAATTGATGTAAGGTGAGTACAAATGAGAATGAGGGTTCTGTATATATAGCCAAGTAAGTACCCTTTCACGAACAATCATTCTAAGACATGCCTTTCCATTATTAACTAACTAACCATTAGTTAATTTACATACTATTTATTATTATATTTATATTATTATGGCTATTATTTATTATCTCTTTATTATCTATTTTTACGTAATTTATGTTCATAACATATTTTTGTAACTGGGGGGCAGACTGAGGCAATTTGCAACATGATTGGTGTTTCCCTTGTATTTTATTTTCAAGTGAAATTGTTGCAGATATGTAGACCACTTCTAATGGTGATCATTCTATAACTTCCCTTATGTCTGTATAAACTGAAGAGGTCAGTGATCTGTGTGGATGACAGTCTCCTTCTCCATAATATAATGTTTCCATTTTCAGCATGCTTGTATGATAGAATACATCTCTTTATCATAGGCGGGGCATTTTTTAATTGTATCAGAAAGTGTCTCACTGTGATATGCCACTAGATGCCCTTGTTTGATGAGGAATGCACCAATAGCATAGTCATAGGCATATGTTTTAATTTTAAATGGTTGATGCAGGTATGGAATTGTTAGTACAAGTGTAAATTTGAGGAGGTGCTTTAGCTCAATGAATTCCTTCAGTTAGGACTCAGACCAAGAAAAAATTTCTTTCATTATACCCTTGGTAACTTGAATCAAAGGCTAAGTGATATGAGAGAATCCCAACGCGAACCTCCGATAAAAAATTGGCAACACCCAAAAAGTTGCAAATCTCTATTAGAGTTGTAAGGGCTAGCCAATCCCAAATGACTTAGATCTTAGCTAATTCCACATGCATGCCTTGCTTATTAATGATGTAACCCAAATATTGGACCTGGCTCATGACAAAGGTGCATTTCTCAAAGTTGTCGCAGAGTTTAAAGGATTTGTCAAATGTGCTGCAAGTGCTCTTCCCAACTCTTGTTGAAGATGAGGATGTCATCCACATATACAACCACAAACAAGTTGGTGAATGGCTGCAAGATGTCATCCATCAACTTCATAAAATTTACAAGGGAATTTTCCAACCTAAAAGGCATGACCAACCACTTGAAAAGGCCCTCCTTGGATTTGAAGGTGGTCTTCCATATATCTATGGGTTATATTGGAACTTGGTGATATCTAGACTTCAAATAGATATTGTTGAAATATTTGGCCCCATTGAGCTGGTCAAAAAGGTCATTAATCCACGAGATTGGATACCTGTTCCTGAAAATGATACCCCGGACAAACATTACCTGCATACGAATTCTAAGAACAGAAAATAAACAATGCGAGAGCATAACACATAAAACACATATACACAGAGATTTTCCCCTAGATCCCAAAATCGGGACTACCAGCTTGATTTTTCATTATGTTCCTTTCAATGTTACAATACATATATATACATGCCGAAGCATCCAATACCATGGACCGAAAACCATCGCATCCAAAACCATGCACAAAACCATAGGTAGGTCTACCCAACCTAATATAGGGTCCAAAAATTTTTCCCCAGGGCGCTGCCTCAGACCCCGTAGAGGGGGGATACCCACCTCCCTTAAACCCCTAAGAAACAGGGGCTCTGCCCCCCCTCTAACCCCTCGGTTAACTACGTAGATTAGTCGTGGAAAGAATATAACACAATCCAACATATAGAACCATAAACAAGTTGGTGAATGGCTGCAAGATGTCATCCATCAGCTTCATAAAATTTGTAAGGGAATTTTCCAATCCAAAAGGCATGACCAGCCACTTGAAATGGCACTCCTTGGATTTGAAGGCAGTCTTCCATATATCTGTGGGTTATATTAGAACTTGGTGATATCCAGACTTCAAATAGATATTGTTGAAATACTTGGTCCCATTGAGCTGGTCAAGAAGGCTATTCATCCATGGGATTGGATAACTGTTCCTGACAATGATTTTGTTTAGTGCCTGATAGTCAATGCAAAGCCTCCAAGTCCCATCCTTCTTTTATAGAAGTATAATCAAGCTCCCATAAGGTGAATAACTTGGTCAAATGTGCCATTTTTGCAATAACTCTTGGATCTACCACTTGATTTCTTCATTTTCTAGAATGGAGCGACAGTATATTGGCCCATTAAAAAAATGTTCTATGATAGTCAAATTGATCGAATGCTTGACGTAACACCGCAAAGGTACCCTTATGGATTAGGAGAAGGTGGCCCTATATTCTTCTACCCCTTCCTGGGGGCCATGGATGTGGCCACGATCTTCCCTTTTATTTGAGAGAAAATTAGAAAGAAAACAAATTTCCCAATCTGGGAGATGATCTTACTACATTTCTTAGAAAATATCAAAGAGATGGCAGTAGGCAGGGCTACCTCTGGTATCCTATGGTGGTATACACAACATGACACTTACAAAAGTATGGTTGGCCTAATAACACAGCACAAACTTCAAGAGGAGCAACATCGCATAATACCTCATCTATGAAGGGATTGACGCTATGAGGAAGGTGACATTGTTGGCTGACAAAGAGATATCGTCCATGGTGGAGCCACCCGATGGTGTATGGTTGCAGGTGTGGTGTGGTCAGTAGGTCTAACTGCTTAATGACCACTGCTGAGATGAAGTCCTTTTGGCTCCTGTTGTCAATAATGAACTGCAATGGAGACCCCCTCACACATCTATGAGTGGAATATCTTCTCCCATTCCTCTAGATCTTTAGGATCAACCTTCTGGACCTTGGTGGTGGCAATAGTGGCAGACTCTACATCAATAATTTTCTTCCCTTTATCATTTCCCTTTTATATTTTGAATGAGAGTCAGAATATGCAATTGTCTTTGAGGCCTTCAGCGCAGCCACCATTGATCACTTCACTTTGTCCTTCTTCATCTTCATGGTGTTATTGTTTGCTTGTGGCTTCGATGGGTTATCCTTGTTCACCCTAACTTGTCTTTGTCCTTTGTAATGTAGTTTGTGGGTGCCTTTTCATTGCTTCAGATTCACAGATCCAAATTCTCACTTCTTCTATTTAAATTTCTGCTTAATCTTGACAACATATCGGTATGTGGCGCTAAGAAAGGAACTGCCTGGGACTCCATCTCATCCTGATTATATTTTTTTAGATAGTCACAGTACTTGAGTACCAGATGTCACTTAGAATCCTTGATACCTAATTCCATGTGAAGGGTATGAAAAATATTTGTGAACTCTGACACGTCTCGGTCCCTTCTCTACAACATTGTGGTCTATTTTATGTACTTTTCTTCATAACTACCAATAGGGTAATATTTTTTCTTGAAAACATCTCAGAAATAATTCCAGGTGGGTGCAACTAAAAAAAGTGAGGGTTCATTCTCTTCCCTTTGCTCACAGTAGGTTTCCCACCAGTCCTTGACATGGGGGGAAACTTTGAGGAGTGCAAAAGTAATCTTTTCCATATTGGAAAAATCATGAAATAAAAAATATCCTTCTAGTATATTTAACCATTTATCTATGACATTTGCATCTGTCTAATTACCTTAAAATACAAGAATTTCAAAGTTAACGTGTACCTTAAAGGGAGTGATGCCTCCAAGGTGGCTACCAAATGAAGATGCTTCGCTTGTTGATACCCACCAAAGGATCTGGGAAAAGTTATCCATAATCTAGTTCCTTTTTTGCTTTCTTTGAGGAATATTTTGAAAGGATCTCCTTCTCCCTCATATTTATTTTCTTCTTCCATGGGAGGTCATCGGGGTCAGTGAGGTCGGTCTTTCAAGGGTTCAACAAGTTCAATTCCTAACTCCTTATACCCAAACCTTGTTGGGGACATGCACATAAAAACAGAGAAAGAGAAGGCCGCTTTGAACACCATTGATCTAGATTTATGAAAGAATGAAATGAAATATATATTTAAATAGAAACATAGAGCTGCAATGAAAACTAAAATTTAATTCATTAATAATAAATAATGAAAATAGTTTACATGTAGAATGGAAATAAACTAGGTCAGGTGATGGTAGCTATCTCAGAGAAGAAATATGGCATCTACATGCGTTCTTAACTGTGTTACAAAGGAGATTGGAGGCAATTATTATTTAGAAATAATGGAAAACCCTAAACATCCAAAAAACTAACCCTAGAAGATGAAGTGCCAAAAGTCTATGGGCCCCATTGGTGTTAGTTGGTACATCAACTTCCTAGGGTCGTAACTTTCACATACAATTTTCGTTTGATGTGTTTGATACCTCATTAGAAAGATCTATCTAAGGACAATAAGTTTTCATTGTAGATGCATGTTATTCCTTTTAGTTCTACCCATTTTCCAAAAACAAATGTCATTTAGAGCCTTAAAACAACTCCAGAAATTTAGGACCCGAAAAATTACTAAAAATAGTAAAATATGTTGCAATTAAGGAAATTGAAACAAATAGTGGTGGGAGTCTAAGTGGAATAGGTGTGTGGCCACCAATATCCACCTGGATTATGAGGAGACATCCATAAGCTTAACATTACCACAAAATTACACATACTTCCATCACATCAACTACTTGTTCAACCATGGAGATCCCATTGTAGCTTCTTGTCTCCCATCTTCATTACATCTCAAATCACAATGTGCTTCAACCTTCCAATGGAACTAGGTTTTCAAACCTTTCTCAATAATCATCTTATTATCTTTGATCATGGTCAAATCCAACACACTCAGTTCATCAATATTTTAATGGCACTAACTTGATTCATGACTATCAACACAAGTTCTCATGTCTTCCTCTAATGCATAAAAATATGTTTCCTATTTACCATAGACATTTCTCAAGTAGAAACAATTAGTCACATACATCAAACAATATCTAGAATAATCAATCAACTACACATAACATGTCAAATCAACAAAACCATAACCTCTACAAACAAGTATACAATCCATCATCCAAGGATCTTTATAACATGCTTCCTTCAAACAAGGAATATTTTAACAGGTTTATACCAAACCTCATTTCCCAAGTAACATCATATCATTCCAAGATCCTTTTATGCCAAATTTTACTTCAAGTTCCCTCTGAAGACAACATCTTATCCTCTAACACGAGAGTCTTATATTTTTCAGAAACAAATCAATCAATCAATCCAAAGTACAAGGCCTTTATCAAACATGAGGCTTCTTTTTCATATTCCTTATTATCACCATCTTCTCCCTCTTATTGGGAGAACCTTCCCAAATATAGATTTCATTCATGCTAGATATTTGACCTTTTCTAGGGCATAATAAATGTATTAATCAAAGTACCATTTCATCCACTACACTGGTATTTTATAAGACTAGAATGTCCTCTAGCTATGCATCACTCATTCATATAATCCTTTTGCTACCAAATCCTCTATAGGACTTACAATCCCCTTTGACATGAAAGAGGCAAAGAGCCCATAGACAAGAAACTAACCAAAACCATAAATCAAGGAGGAAAGACACAAAATACTTATCTCTAGAACATAATCAACCCCTTCTTGATCCATGGAATCCATCCATCCACTTTGTCTGATTCATCCTGCAATATTGTAAGACAACCTCATTCATAACATCGTGCATAGGTTATGGTTTCTGTTAGTGGAAGAAATAAATACCAAGGTACAAACCCTAGATCCTTTTAGGTTAACCCTTAGATACATCACATATATAAATAATCAAGACCTTGTTTTTCATCTTCCTCTCAACAAAGTAAGGTTCTATATTCTTAATTAGTAAGAGCTAAAATGATAAGGCCCTATATTCTTTCAATGATCAACCATAATATTTCCTTGACATCATTAAGGAAAAATATTATCAATACCAATAATAATAAAAGAGAGGAAATACTTATCCTTTCAAGTATTATTAACTCCCTCTCGAACTTGAGCTATATGATCATCTTTTCACATATGCCATTCCCAAGAGTTAGGACTTCTACTGAAGGTTTCCTTAATCATACTCTTCAAGAGTCAATATCCAACTCCCTATAACTTGTCAACCTATCATGCTTTCAAGTTCTATAAGAATGCATATGTTAGTTACAAATTCCAAAATTTTTTATCATATGTCTTCTATGGAGCTTCACCAAAGTTTTGATTCACAGGAGAGAGCACCCTTATCTATTAAATGTATCCATATAGATCCTTATCCTTCAACAACTCTCCAACAATATAATCAAGAACATACATTTTAACAAGGAAACATTAACACATAATCATGGGTGTAGGATATCTTCCTATACTAGAGATAGTTCAGACTCTTAATCATTAAACTACTAAAAATTCTTTCAACCTGCCAACACGGCTCTTCTTGGTTCACATGGATTGAATATTCATATCAAGGTGATCGACCAACAAATCACAGGGTTGTCCTTATTGTAATGAGGTAAAATTCAACAAAGCTTCCTCAATTTCTTACATTTTGTATTTCAAAGTTCGCATACATGGATCACTATCACATAAATGAAGCCACAACTTTGCACTAGCTATCACATAATGAAAACTTGAATTCTCTAACAAAGAATACACTTTAGGAATCTTGATTCCATATAGATATTAGATTAAGGAATATAGACCCTTAAACCACCAAAAATTTTCTTTAGGGATTTCAGCCCTACTAGGTCTCGACCTAGTTCAAACTTGAGCATGTCTTATCCTTGATCAAGAAAAACACTACACTAGGTCTTGACCTAGTCTCATGTTTATGATTACTTCTACCCTCTAAATTTTGACCTAGAGGGAAATAAGGGCATAAGGTTATAGTTATCAATTTCAAACCTAAATTAGGAATTTAGTGCAACACCAAGTGAAGCTTGCATCTTCACCTACAACAAGTATCCTTCTTAAAGCTTTAAGTATGTCATGGCTCAAACTTTCAAACTTCAAAACTACAAAAATGTAGCTTAATCTTACCACAGAAGTACCACAAACCATATTTATGTCACACAAAGGTAATACTACATACCATAGCTCGACCTTGAATTATATCTGTTAAGTCCCTATAATACTAATGATACCCCCATTACTATTGTAGTTGTATCCCTTATTAATATTTTTGTGCCCCTATTGTCCCCATATTGTTATTACTATGCCCCATAGAATCCCTCTATTGTAATTTTTGTGCCTTTATATTATTATTGTTAGGTCGGCTTGGTTATATTGTGACCCCTTAGACTCCTATATATAGAAAGGAGGTTTTGTCATTTGAATCATCCAACAATTGTTCATATTATGTAATGTAAAGGAGGTTGCCCCCTCGAAGAGGCTGAATTCGAAGGTGTTGATCTATCTTTTCTATCTTTTGTGAGCTAGTTTCATAACATTTGGTATTAGAGCTTTGGATTCTAGGGTTTCGCTGCTCCAAATAGGTCATCGTGGAATTTTCGCTATAACTTTTTTTTCTGCAACGTTTAAGAAGTGAAAAAAAAAGAACCCATTTGAGACGAAATCGTGTTGAACCTTGGGTCCCAATTTCAAAGCTTTTTGCACTATATTTGCGGAGATATGATCTAAGGAAGTTGGTTTTTTTATAGACTCCTGAATTACATTCCAAACAGGTGACCTTGGGAAAATCATCATAACTTTTGTTTTGAGCATCAGATTGCAATTTCATAAGAAGCTACAGAAAGAGGATGGACTTTAGCTTCCTGTGTATATTTTTTATACCGGAAGGTCAAAACGGTGACACGTGGCACTTCATACAAGTTCGCTCTTCTGAAAAGGTATATAATCAGGTCATCTTTGGAGATTGTGCATGACTCTTTCTTGGAGAATCTAAATTCGATCAAACTGGTGGCATTGGAAAGAGGAAACAGAGGACTACTACAAGTTGCAAATTCAAAAATAGAAGATCTGAAGTTACAGAGATACATCATATTCAATATCGAGTGCTTACAAAGTGAAAAAAGGTGTGTATTTTTTTTAAATATTTGCATAAGCTTGGTTTGAAAAATTAATTTGAGGGCATTCAAAGGGAATAGTGAAGCATTATTATCGGTAATCGATGCCCTGAAGAAAGAAAATGGAAACACCTAGTAAACAACCTGAAAGCTCTAGCATGACTCATGAAGAAGAGGAAGAAATGTTACACAATATATCAAAATTACGAGACCAAGTGCAACAAATGTCACTCTCACAAAAGCTAATAGAAGCTAAGATAAATGGCGTGGAATCTAAGATAAAAGGTGTGGAAGGTAAGATGAATGGCATGGAAGCTAAGTTGAATGGTGTGGAAACTAAGATCAATGGCATGGAAGCCAAGATGAATGGCATGGACGCTAAGATGGATGGCATGGACACTAAGATGGAAGCTAAGATGAATGGCATGGATGATAAGATGGAAGAATTGAAGATAAATTTTAATAAGTTGCTACAAGAAATGGTCACTAATGGTGAAAGGGTAGTAAATGAAACTCATGATGAGAACAAAAGAAATGTTAATCATGATCTCATAGACTATATTGGATTTGTTATCTCAAAATCAAGCCCTGGAAGACTGCAAACCAGGAAGACTTCAAGTAACTGTTTCAAACCAATCTTTTGACTAAGGCTTAGCCTCCTTAGCCTGAGAGGGCTCTCTCAAAGGGTTATTGATTTTGACTAATAATAAGATGGCTAACTCTTGTGGAATAACATTGAAAAATATGAAGGCTGGATAAACATTACATAAGTTTCCATTGGGCCTATGGAGTCAATCATACTTCAGTAAACAATGATACTGCCTTTACATAGAAGTCAGGGCATTTAGCATTTGGATGTTCAGAACACAACTCATATAAAACCACAGTTCATAAATGCATACAGGAAATCAGAGCACAATCAGTGAATTCTGAGTGATTACACATCTATGCAACTGTAAAAGACATTAAGGAAAGAATAAAATCACACATTCTAAGCATGGAAATCCTTCATGAATCCTGAAAAGAAAAGCAGCCAACTTATATTACTGAACTCTGTCTTTACATAAGCCAAAACAGTACTCTGTTATAAAATTTCCAACCTTTAATACATTAGTTCTTCTCCCATTTATAGAGTTCATGTAGATTCCTTCCTCCAGCATGAGGGGAATTCGAATTCCTCCTTATTTGACACCTATTGACACTTAAACTAACTATTTAATACAAAGGACAGCTAACTAGGAGTCCTAGAGACCTAAAACATTTAGGAGTGTAACTCCTCATTATGATCAAAACAACCTTATCTAAACATTTAAAAGATTATTTGACACCTAAAACTCCATGAAGTCGAACTTGATGAAGCCTCCCACGTGGTCATCTAACTGTTGAAGACAAACCCTAGAAATTAGGGAACATGTTTCCCCGTTTTTAGGTTTAGGATCCCTGAAAATGGCACGTGGGACAGAACCTTTATCTCCTCATCCATGACACATTTTTCGAAACTGAGGGAGGTTTTTGTAGTCCCGGATGTCTAGAACAAAAACCTCTCTTGGTTTTTTAAAATACTTCTCCAGCTGTCCAGAATCGATCTTTGATATTCCTAGAAACTAGGAGATTGTCCCTTGCTCTGTTCTGGCTGAAAAATGGGTCTTGGGACATAGCTCATAACTTCTCACAAAAAATGTATTTAGAAAAACGGAAGGAGGCTTTTGTGAACCAATCCATTCTGAACAAAAGCCCTCTTGGTTTTTTGAAACACCGTCCCTACCTCCCATAATGTGCCTTTGAAACACAGGTTTAAAAAAAGAGAACTATGTGTTTTTGACTCACACAGCAGTTTCGTAGCGCGCTACAAAACTGTTGAAGGTGACAATTTTGTTTTTTGAGGATCTACCTTGAAAGAAAAAGGGGATTATTTTGAAAGGAATGTTGCTTCAGAGGTGTAATAAGATCATTTGAGAAGGTTTGAGCCCTAATCAAAAGGAAAATTCAAGAAATGAAGACATATACACATACCAAACCTTGCGCTACGAAACCCCTGAAGCAACCTGTTTTAGGAGAAAAAAAATTTTAAGTAGTAAACTTCCAGGCGGTCTCCAGAGCAACTGAAAGAATATTTTGGAAAATTGAAAGAGGTTTCTATTCCTAACATACTGAACTAGAATAACCTCTTTCATTTTCTTCAAATTAATTATGATCTGGGAGAAATGGGTGATTAAACTTGCACTACGAAACTACTGTAGGTGCAAGTTTTTCACAGGCATATTTCTCTGTTTTACACCTGTGTTTCAAAGGCACATTATGGGAGGTAGGGACGGTGTTCCAAAAAACCAAGAGATGTTTTTGTTCAGAATGGATTGGTTCACAAAAGCATCCTTCCGTTTTTCTAAATACATTTTTTGTGAGAATTTATGAGCTCTGTCCCAAGACCCATTTTTCAGCCATAACAGAGCAACGGACAGTCTCCTAGTTTCTAGGAATATCAAAGATCGATTCTGGACAGCTGGAGAAGTATTTTAAAAAAACAAGAGAGGTTTTTGTTCTATACATCTGGGACTACAAAAACCTCCCTCAGTTTCGAAAAATGTGTCATGGATGAGGAGATAAAGGTTCTGTCCCACGTGCCATTTTCAGGGATCCTAAACCTAAAAACGGGGAAACATGTTCCCTAATTTCTAGGGTTTGTCTTCAACAATCAGATTACCACATGGGAGGCTTCATCAAGTTCGAATTCATGGAGTTTTAGGTGTCAAATAATCTTTTAAATGTTTAGATAAGGTTGTTTTGATCATAATGAGGAGTTACACTCCTAAATGTTTTAGGTCTCTAGAACTCCTAGTTAGCTGTCCTTTGTATTAAATAGTTAGTTTAAGTGTCAATAGTTGTCAAATAAGGAGGAATTCGAATTCCCCTCATGCTGGAGGAAGGAACCTACATGAACTCTATAAATGGGAGAAGAACTAATGTATTAAAGGTTGGAAATTTTATAACAGAGTACTGTTTTGGCTTATGTAAAGACAGAGTTTAGTAATATAAGTTGGCTGCTTTTCTTCTCAGGATTCATGAAGGATTTCCATGTCCAGAATGTGTGATTTTATTCTTTCCTTAATGTCTTTTACAGTTGCATAGATGTGTAATCACTCAGAATTCACTGATTGTGCTCTGATTTCCTGTATGCATTTATGATCTGTGGTTTTATATGAGTTGTGTTCTGAACATCCAAATGCTAAATGCCCTGACTTCTATGTAAAGGCGGTATCATTGTTTACTGAAGTATGATTGACTCCATAGGCCCAATGGAAACTTATGTAATATTTATCCAGTCTTCATATTTGTCAATGTTATTCCACAAGAGTTAGCCATCTAATTATTAGTCAAAATCAATAACCCTTTGAGAGAGCCCTCTCAGGCTAAGGAGGCTAAGCCTTAGTCAAAAGATTGGTTTGAAACAGTTACTTGAAGTCTTCCTGGTTTGCAACCTTCCAGGGCTTGATTTTGAGATAACATTTTGGTGCGTCTGCTGGGAGACTGAAGCTTATTCTTTCCTGAAATTAAGAGGTTGAACTTCTAAAGGTAGCAGGAGCTCAAACATCTTTTTGAGGCTGCAAAACTACCTTGGCGACTCCACACATCAAATAACAAATTGGAAGGTGACTCCACTGCTAGAAGATCATTAGCTTGATGAAGTTTCAAGATGAGTTCCACTGCAAGAATGAATTCTAGGTATGCTCCTATGAATCGGTCTCATATCCCTGGTTTTCCAAATCCTATGCCAAAGGTTGATTGGTTAGAGGATCTTCCAATATTCAAAGATGAAAAGAAAGACAATGCTACTCTTCATTTGGTTAGGTTCCATATGCATGTACGCAGTCTTAAGGTTCATTTTCCAGAACATTGTCTCATCAAGATGTTTATGACCACTTTAGAAGGAAAAGCATGGTCTTGGTATAAAAGTTTGGAAAATGGTTCAATATATTCGCTTTCTAGTTTTCATGATGAATTCTATGAGATGTATAAAGAATGTCATCCTTCCTTATTGTTGCTCAAAGATTGTTGTAGACATTCTTTAAGTCTTATTCAGTACTTGGAGGATTGTTATGGTGATGATGAATTTATGGATGAAGAAATTTTAGAGGCTCTCCATAACAATGCATTTCAACACCAAGAAGAAAGTATAACATCTCATGAAATGCAGCATGAAGATCAGCAGGGGTTTACTTATGAAAACCATGTTCAATCCTCTGATATTGATGTAGAGATGCAACAGACTTGTCAGTCTTTGGATCATTATCAAAATGAACATGATTACAAACACCAAGAAGAAATTTGGGAAGAAATTTTTTATAACCCTCAGGCAGAGGAAAAGATTGTTCATTTTTGTAATTTCTTGCAGAAGCTTACACCAAAGAATGATGATAATAATGAGGAAAATTCCATTGTTTGTTGGAATGATTCAGAAAAGTAGTTGGATATCTTGTCAAATAAATGTTGTGTAGTTGAGCATCAGTTGTTTGAAGATAAAGAGTGTTATGATGATCATCAAAATAATCATGTCTTCTTTGACCCTATAAGTGAATACATGGCAAAGCTTTGCACACCAGTATTTCATTTTCATTTGCATTATGAAGATCAGGTACATTATAAGTTGATTTGGTCATCTCACTATCATGGTTATTTTGAGGTCGAATGCAGTCAAGAACCTCCAATATCAGAAAGGAAAATTGATTGGCTTATTGGAAATATCACATTGCTTGAGCTACAAGTGGAGCTTGCAGCTGATAGGGTAGGTAGGAATGTGAAAATAAGCTCAGGGTAGGATGACTGAGCATCTGTTTCAGTAGTTGCAGTTGGAATTCTTCGTTTAGAAATCATTAAAGGCTTGAGGAGCAAATTGGGCAGAAGTTCAAAGTTTTCTTCTAGAGGATGGATAGCGGCACTGGAGCTACAGGTTCTTAATGTACTACAAGGGCACACTATCCCTAGTGGAGCCACTGTTATCACTGTAAAACTTCCTTAAAGAATTTGGACAACTTACATGGTTTCTCAATTCTTGTATCAGTCATGGTCAAGTCATGGTGAAGTCATTTTTATGTTTTAGATTCTAATTCATAGGGTTAGAGTCTCATTTCCATATTCAAATAAAGTTTCATAGCCTCATTCCATGTCCTAAAAGCCTC
>APFE030328941.1:0-26992 GCA_000404065.3 Pinus taeda
TCTCAGCAAAACTTAATGCTCAGAGTTGTTCCAAACCATGTAATTACAAATAGTTGATCTCCCCCACGCTCAATGGTGTGGTATCTTTATATAACAGAAATGACGGAGATATCTAGATACAAAAGATAGGCTAAAGCAGCGATCCCTCAGGATCAGAGATCCTGAGGGATTCGCTAATCGTTCAGTTCTTCTCATTCCTTTCTTGCGTTCTCCGTCTTGGCGTCCACGTTCTTTTCCCTGGATCTTCAGCTCTAATTTTACTTGATCGCGTCCGCATCCGGTTCCCTAGCGCTGGGACAGCAGTTGCCTTCCCTTTGCTTCTTGTTTCTGCTTGATAATCCCCTGTTTCCGCGTCCTTCTGCATAGAAAACATCGATTATTGGTGATTGAGCTTCATTTGTCCATTTTCACATAATTTATCAAAATCTTTTTATTCTTTAGACTTATAATGCAGAAAAGGTTAGGAAACTTATTAGAAAACTGCTAGATTACTATTCAAAAAGCATACCTTTCAAGCGCTCCACAGTAAGTCCCTTGATCCTTAAGCTATAGGCTTCAACTAGAAGTCACTGGTTACATGATTATGATGATGGTTAGGGGGAGCATGTCTAGTATTCTGTTTCCGATCATATATGTTTTGTTGTTTCTGTTGCTACACTATATTGCTAGTGATGTTCATCATATGCTTTTCTACTATTGATGTTGATGTCCATCACATGCTTGTTTCTATTTTTGTTGGCTATGGTATGTTGCTACATGGGAGTATGTTTTTGTTGTTTCCCACACTATGTTATAACTAATGGATGTAATCTAGTATTGCTTATGATGTGTTGTTTCTCAGGTTATATTGGTGCTACTGATGGTTATGCTATGCTACTAATGGATAGAGTGTTTCTACTCATGCTATTTTTTGTTATTGCTCATGTTGTTGTTGAGTTGACTATTTCTACTGTTGGTTGAGAGTGGTGTTCATGGAGAGTTTGTTGTTGTTGCTTCAGGAGAGAGAGAGAGAGAGTTATTATTGCTATTGTTACTTTTTCATGCTTCCATGAGAAGTCTTTTTTACTGTTGATACATTATGATATGACCTAGTTAATGTCCAGGGGTAGTATTGTCTATTCATCTATGGTTACTTAGATGAGCTCAACCCTTTTCCATTGATGTCAAAGGGGTAGTGAGTGAGGATTTTTTCAGGGGCCTTGGATGTTTAAGATGGGGTCGTCATTGTGGAGTATCAAAGAAGGTATGTTTTGATGGTTATTTCAGTATCTTTTCATTAGGACTTATAAGCCTTTTTGCATTAGGAACTTAGGAAATAATAAAGAATCATAACGAAACATGTGAGATTAATAAAGAACGCTGATAATTGTCATTTCCATGTACAGGAGGGAGGAAAAACAGAAAGTGGCCATCCTAAAGGAAAAGACAAAGATGAATCAACTGTTGTCCCCCCGACGGGAGACCATGTGCAAACCAGATCAAAATGGACCAACCCAGGAAAGGAAGCGGAGATACCAGCTTGGCGTAGAAAAGAGAAGAATTAACTTAGAATTAACGATTCTGTGAATCCCTCAGGATCCTTGATCCTGAGGGATCGCTGATTTATCTATTTCGGCATCTAGATATCTCCATCATCATCCTTATATAAGGGATGGATTTTTCAACCAAAGGGGGGGATACCTTTATGTAATTTCTTTTAAGAAGATCAAGACTATGATCATTATGTTCTGTTAAGGCTTGAGTTACTGTAATTTTACTTCATGCATTAATACATACTTGGTTACTCTTTTATCTTTGAGCCTGGATTAACCTTAAGCAGTGTACCCTTGGAGGCTAAGGGCCCGGCCCTGGAGGACACTTGTTCTTGTACCATTACGTGTGGTTTCTGTGTGGTTTGCTTATCGACGTGATCTGGTAATCTGTCGTGTTTTATAAAGTTTATGTTACCTGCTCTGTTGTGTTTAACTCATTTAACATTCCTGCAAACAAAAGTATTGTATTGATGCTGCATCATGTTACTATTCCTTTACGCGTTGATATAATGTCGGTAATGTCTACATGATATTGTCATTCCATTATAGAGTTCTTGTGTTATGAGATTATGCCTTAGCATCACAGAATATATCTTGGAAGTTCTGATTTCATATGATTATTGAATCCTTGAATATTATCATTTTCATCTTGAGATGCAATCATATGCTTTTACTTAGAGCGATAACGGAGTCAGATTAAGCACGTTGTGTCTATATGGTTTTCAGTGTTATTCCATCTTGGATCCATAGGCAATGCTGTTCCATAGTGTGTGTACATCTTTAAGAACGAAGGATTGATGTTTGGATTGGTGTGATTGAATAGATTCACATCTTGTTGAACTTAGTTACTGCTAATTTCTTTAAGTGCTGTTCCATTTCTGAATTGTTGTTCCATTTCTGAATTGTTGTTCCATTTCAAGATTGTTGATTTGTTGTTTTCTTTACCTACTGTTTCATTTCTTGTTTGTTAAGGACAATCTCAGGCTGTAGTGAGCATCGGGATCTGCTACCTGGCTCCCAGACCCCTGATCTATTGTCATCAGTTTCTAAAGGGATGGGTTATTGCTACCGAACCCTTGACTGATGCGCGATTCTATTTCATTGTTGTTTTCTTTACTTTCCGTTTCATTTCTCATTTGTTAAGGACAATCTTAGGCTGTAGTGAGCATCGACATCTACTACCTGGCTCCCAGACCCATGATCTGTTCTCATCAGTTTCTAAAGGGATGGGTTATTGCTACCGAAACCTTGGCTGATGCATTACTTTATATCCAAATGTGTGATTTAACCTTTTGAAGTAGTTAAGTTGTAGACACACATTAATTTATTATTGTAGTTTTAAAACAATTGTACTGCGACCATTAATCTGACAAATGCTAAGCCTCAGACTGAGACACTCTTTGAAATAGCAAAATGTTCCCGGATTGACATATTAATGTGAGGTAACTAGAGGTGAAAGAGACCCTTTTTATAGCTCTACATTTTGGCACCGTTGCCAGGGAAAGAGTGTAGCTATTTGTTCTTTTTTTTCAGAGTAGTGTACGAACCTGCTAGGGAAGAATTGGGTTTTGAAAACGGAAGGTAAGAACCTACGTACAAAGCATGTAAAAGCCCTGCTCCTTTGCTCACTTTCCTGCAGATTTGCTGCTATTTGCTTAAGAATGATTTAGTAGTTAAATTGAGTGCATGACTAAGCAGAAAAAGCCAGAGAAAATTTCCAAACCTTTACCAAAGCCAGAAAAAGCTAAGGGTCCGGTGACCCTTGGTCAATCGAACTTCATAGACGAAATCTATAAGAAAGCCGAATCTCAGCCCTCAGTAGGACCTAGGAAAGTTATTTCCAAACAACCTACTAGCTCCCTTCAGGCCACAGGTTCACCATCTGTAGCCTTTGTTGAGGTGCATAGTCAAACTGACAAACAGGACTTTCAAGAAATTGAAAATTCTATTCCAAAACTATTGTAGGAAGGGAATTTCAGTAATCTTTGTGAAAGAGAAGGAAAAAGAGGGGAAACTGAGGAACCGAGATCTCCTCTTAGGATAACTCAACTATTGAGTAGCCCAGACAAAGGGATTGTGGCAAAAATTACCATTGAACGGATCCCATCCTCTCAGACAAAAATCCTAAATAGAGGAAGTGCTATTAAAGCTGTTCCGGTCAAAGCCATTCCCTCTCAACCTAGGAACACCCTCCTAGATATTCCAGAAGGTTATTGGCATATATTTGATCCAATGGCTCAAAATCCGCCAAACACCCAAACCTCTACATTACAATACCCCATAGTGGATTTTGCAGCAAATGCCCCCATGAAAGCAACCCCCCTTCAACATATTCCTACATTTCATGGGCTTAAATCAGAAGACCCGGATGCATTTTTATTTGAATTTGATGTACTGTGCAGGGGATATGATTACACCACTGACCCCCAGAAACTATAACTGTTTCCCTCTACCCTGAAAGGGGCTGCTTTAAGATGGTTTATGGGATTAGGTGGTGGGGTTATAAACAACTCGGAACAAATGAAATAATCTTTTCTAAAAAAATATCAAGATTATTGCAGGTCTAGAGAACTAAAAGATGAAATATTCCAGATGATAGCTAGACCAAATGAAACATTAGAAGAGTATGTGGAATGTTTCCAGTATAATTTGCACGGATCTCCCTATGCATCACTGCCTTTACTCGATAACGTGTTGAAAACATCATTAGTAAGGGGCATGAAAGAGAAATGGATCGAAACATTAAACATTATGGGAAAAGGGGATATTTATCAGGAAATTTTTGCTGACATAATTGATTTATGCATCAGGAGTTTGAGAGGTAGTACATGAATCAAACCAACGGAACATGATCGGTTTGTAAGAGAAAATAAAATCCCATCAGAAGGAGTAACGCGTGTTGAAATTGGAAATTTATTTGAACATTTTAAAACTGATATACTAGGAACACTAACTACACAATTGGACGTTTTGCAGGCTAGGCAAAAGCAAATGGAGGCAGAACAGAATTTGGCAATCTTCTCCCCAGATGCAGGAAGAAGCATAGCCATAAGGAGTTTCCACTAGATACAGTCCAAACATGCGCCATCTGTACAAGGGATCACTCTACAGAAAGTTTTCCCTCACTACCTAGACTGAAAGCAGTATATAAGTAGGCAGAACAAGAGCCAGAAGCGGTATATTTGCTCAACCAGCGCTGTCAGTGGCAGCCGTGAAAAAATGGTATGTTTTCAGGCCCAGCTTCTCCTTTTTAGTATCCACAGTATAATGCTCAACAGTATAATACATGGAAAATTCAGTTTCAGCCTCCATTTCCAAACTGGTCACCACAGTCATATCCTTCTGCGAACCCGTGGCTGAATCAGACGAGCCAATCTGGTTGGTCAGATCCTCCTTATCCCCCACCATACTAGAAAAACAACCCATACCTGCCATAATGGACTCCCCCTACTTCACAAAGCTCAACCTGGCAGACTAACTGGCAGAGACCAATGCAACAACCAGTAGGAAATATCCCTCTCCCTCAACCTACACTGCCAGCTTTACAGCAAAATCCCCAGTCTAATCTGAGACCACAACTCCCAGCCAAGCCCAATCCCAATCCAAATAACAGACCGTTCAATCTCTCCAAATCCTAGAAACACCAGAAGAAGGACCCGATCTGAGGGAGTGTAATGATCTTTAGCTAAGATCTGGGTGTACTAATAAAACTGAGGGAAATAAAACAGTTCAGATTGAAGATCAGTTACCTAGAGAACATCTGTCACATGAAGAGGCTGTGAATAAATAACAAACTCATAATCAAGCAAACACATCCTCTCCTCCATTCCTAGAACAATTAGTCATACCTCGACCTATACAACAACCTGATTTTGACATTCTGGGAGAATTGCAAAATTTGTACATAAAAATTCCATTCCTCCAAGCCATTCAAGACATCCTGATATACGCAAAAACTATTAAAGAATTGTGCATAAAAAGACCAAGGAGGAATATAATAAATAATCCAAGAGTTCAAGTAGTCGGCACTTTATCTGACCTATTATTAGGAAGGGAAACACCCATTAAGTATGAAGACCTAGGAAACCCAATAGTAACTGTCCAAATTTATGGTCAAACCTTGCCCAATGCCTTAGTTGATCTTGGAGCTGCAATCAATATATTAACAACTGCTACTTTCCAAAAGCTAGGCATTACATCTGTATAACCCACCTCCACTTTGTTAGAATTGGCTGACCGATCTGTGGTTAGGCCGGAAGGCATACTACATGATGTCATGGTATCGGTTGTCCTGGGAATATCCAACCGAGTTTCTGATAATAAATCCTAAAACCCGACTTGATGGACATCCATTGATCTTAGGAAGACCTTGGCTCGCTACTGCTGATGCCTATATCGGCTATCGGCAAGGAACATGATCATAACCAAGGGGGCGGATATCAAGAATTTAGTACTATATCCCCCAGCACAGCCAAGCATCACAATAGTTAAAACTAATAGGCACCCTGTATCATATCTTACTGATAACATTAGATCTCCATTAACTATACAAGAAGCACTTGAGTTCAAAGACCAAACAGAAGATGATGCCATCAGCAATTTCTTTAGTCAAACTGAACTCACATCTCGTACCCAGTGTCATATGATAAAAGTAACATTTGATAACGAATTAGAAGAGGACCCTCTGAAAGATACACATGATCACACAATTCCTGTCACTTCTGTTGCACATAACAAAACTGTGGAAATTGAACCTGGAAAAATCTTAAACATTAACGCCAACCTCACATCCGAAAAAGAAACAAATATCATCCATATGTTAAGGAAATATAAAGAAGCATTTGCATGGGATTACCTTGATATGAAAGGAATTGACCCCCAATTATGTACACACCACATTTACATAGAAAATGATGCAAGACCTGTTAGGCAGCCTCAGAGAAGACTAAATCCTCATCTAAAAGAAGTAGTAAAAGCCGAGCTTCAAAAAATTTTAGATGTTAACTTTATCTACCCTATCTCTGATAGTAAATGGGTTTCCCCGCTTGTGGTGGTACCGAAAAAGGATGGGAAGTGGAGAATGTTCATGGACTACAGGGAGCTAAATAAAGCAACACAAAAAGATCACCTTCCTCTCCCATTCATCGACCAAGTATTAGACACTTTGGCATGGAAGAAATTGTTTTCTTTCTTCGATGGCTTTAGTGGGTATAACCAAATACAGATTTCCCCTGAAGATTAGGACAAAACTACTTTTACTTGTCCTTGGGGAACATTCGCCTACCGAGTTTTACCTTTTTGCTTATGCAGTGCCCCTGCCACATTTCAAAGGGCTATCCTTAGCATTTTTGCAGACCTAATAAATGAAGGGCTGGAAGTATATATGGATGACTTTACTCCCTAAAGGGATGAGTTTGATCCAGCACTGGATACGCTAGAAAATGTCCTACAACATTGCATTGCTACCAGGCTTTGTTTAAACCATGAAAAATGTTTTATGATGATGAGAGGAGGACTTATTTTAGGACACTTTATTTCAGCAGCTAGTATTCAAGTAGATCCAGCCAAAATCCAAATACTTTTGCTTATTCCTACTCCTACTACTCAAACCGAGGTACATAGCTTTCTTGGATTCTCTGGTTACTACAGAAGATTTATAGAACATTATTCATGTATTGCTGCACCCTTGTATGCACTAACTAGTAACGTTGATTTTCTTTGGACAGAGAAAAGTGAACGTGCTTTCAAGGATCTAAAGAAGCTCGTATCTACAACCCCAGTCCTTCGAGGACCAAATTGGGATTTTCCATTCCAGATATCATCTGATGCCTCAGACACATCCATCGGAGTGGTCCTTGGGTAGGAGGAGGATAGAAAACCATATGCAATTTATTACATTAGAAAAAATCTATCCCTTGCTGAATTAAACTATACTGTCACTGAAAAAGAATTTCTAGCCATTATACATGCTGTTAATAAATTCAGACATTATATTATTGGATATCCTGTGATCTTTTACACAGATCATTTTGCTATAAAATATTTAGCAAACAAGCCTATCACAAATTCCAGAATAACTAGATGGCTGATTTTATTGCAGCAATTGGATATTACAATCAAGGACCGACCTGGGAGAGAAAACCTCGTAGCCGATTTCCTCTCAAGAATGACAAAGCCAGTTGATGCAGCAGCAGTTGAAGATCAATTTCTAGATGAGCATCTCTTTGCTGTTGCTGTTCAAACACCCTGGTATGCTGACGTTGCCAATTACCTAGCAGTACGTAAGTTATCAAAGCATCTAACCTCTATAGAGTGAAAACATATTGTTCAGCGAAGTACTAGATTTTCCCAGATTGGGGGTTATTTGTTTCATACAAGGGCAGACATGCATATCAGGAGATGCGTTCGAGAGGATGAAATTTTTGACATATTGAAAGCCTGCCATGACCAACCATGTGGTGGACATTTCGTTGATCGCATGACTGCACATAAAGTATTACAAACAGGGTATTATTGGCCCACAATTTTCAAAGATGCAAAGAAATTTGTCCAAGCATGTGATAGTTGCCAGAGAGCGGGACGCCCTAGTCAGTCGGATGAGATGCCTTTGAAACCACAGCTAGTCATTGAACCATTTGAGCGATGGGCTCTTGATTTCGTGGGACCAATCAACCCACCATCGAACCAGAAAACATACATTTTGGTGGCAGTAAAATACGTCACCAAGTGGGTTGAAGCAAAGACATTTCCAAGAGCCACAAAAGAATCTGTTATACAGTTCCTGTTCCATCTATTTGTATGGTATGGCCTTACAAGAGAGATAATTACAGATGGTGGACCACAGTTTGCTGGGAACAGAATAACTGCAACACTCAACAACTATCATGTCCATTATAAAATTACTACTCCATATCACCCACAAGCAAATGGTCAAGTAGAATGCAACAATAAAATAATAGAAACAATTTTAACAAAAACTGTTGCATCACATAGACGTGATTGGGTTGCCAGACTACTTGAAGCACTGTGGTCTTACAGAACAACATGGAGAAGCACCATCGGTTACTCGCCTTATCAGCTAATGTTTGGAAAAAAACCTATTTTTCCTATAGAATTCGAAATCCAGACATTACGAATAGCACAAGAAGTTGGTTTAGACCTAACCGAAGCACAGACTAATCGACTACAACAGATCAATGAGCTGGATGAAATTAGGCTCTCTGCACTTCAACATACTACCCTGATACAGCAGCAGAGAGCTAAATGGCATGATGCTCTCATTAAAAATAAAGTCTTCCATGAAGGAGACTAGGTTCTTTTATACGACTCTAGGTTTCAAGACTTCCCCGGGAAACTCCAGACTCGTTGGCTGGGACCTTATGAAATCTAGAAAGTACATGACAATGGTACCCTTACCCTGATTACTATTGATGGTTCTAGATATACCTTTAAGGAAAGTAGCCATCGAGTCCGTCTCTATGAAAAACCACTTACTCGAGAGTCCTTCTGCCAACAGCTATGCCAAGATTCAGATATGGAGATCTTAGGGGAGGAAGACAAGTCTTCCTCACCTGTAATTCACTAAGAAATTTACTTTTATTTACAATCTATACATAACTTCTTGAATTACTTTTGTACATATCTTTGCAGCAAGTTTTGTTACTTCTGCTGTTCCTTTTTCAAAAGGAACAACACTTTGGTTTTCTGTTGTTCCTTTTTCAAAAGGGACAGCACTTTGGTTTCCTGCTGTTCATTTTTCAAAAGGAACAGCAATTCAGTTTTCCGCTGTTCCTTTTTCAAAAGGAACAACACTTTGGTTTTCTACTATTCCTTTTTCAAAAGGAACAACACTTTGGTTTTCTGTTGTTCCTTTTCCAAAAGGGACAACACTTTAGTTTTCTAGTGTTCATTTTCCAAAAGGAACAACGCTTTGGTTTTCTGTTGTTCCTTTTCCAAAAGGAACAACACTTTGGGTTTTTGCTATTCCTTTTCCAAAAGGAACAACACTTTTTATTTCTGCTATTCCTTTTTCAAAAGAAACAACACTTTGGGTTTTTGCTGTTCCTTTTCCAAAAGGAACAACACTTTTGATTTTTGTTGTTCCTTTTCCAAAAGGAATGACACTTGTGTGTTTTTGCTGTTCCTTTTCCAAAAGGAACAACACTTTTGATTTCTGCTATTCCTTTTCCAAAAGGAACGACACTTGTGTGCTTTTGTTGTTCCTTTTCCAAAAGTAACAACACTTTTGATTTCTGTTGTTCCTTTTCCAAAGGAACGACACTTGTATGTTTTTGTTGTTTTTCCAAAAGGAACAACACTTTTGATTTCTGTTGTTCCTTTTCCAAAAGGAACGACACTTGAGTGTTTTTGATGTTCCTTTTCTGAAAAGAACAATACTTTTGATTTCTGCTGTTCCTTTTCCAAAAGGAACGAAACTTGAGTGTTTTTTTTTGTTCCTTTTCCAAAGGAACAACACTGTTGATTTCTGTCGTTCCTTTCTCAAAAGGGACAACATTTGTGAATTGTTGTTGTGCCCTTCCTCGAAGGAAACACCACTTGGAGGATTTTGCCCTTCTTGTGAAATAGCTTGTTCCTTTTGCTATTCTAAATCGAGGATGTTGATTGCTAATGTTCTTTCAAGGTCTTTTTGAATACGGCTATGCACTCATGTAATGGGAACAAAAACACAACATATGGAAATCAGTCAATCATAAATCACTATCTTTATAAGAAACTGCACTAAATTGTTGAGAAGACACAAGGAAAGACATGCTTATTTATCATCTCTTACTGCCATTGCTCTACTAATTTTGTTCTGATTGGTTATTTGTATCATGACGGTCCGTTTTTAATCCTCTTTGATTATCATTCAACAATAAGAGCAAAGGATCTATACCTTTCTATTGGGATATTAAGACTTCTTCCACCATTCCTACTCTTAAGGAGTGTTTAACCACCCTTTGTGTATAAATAGGAAAGGCTCTGTATGAAAAACAAGAAAAAAAGAGGAAGCAGGACATGGTTTCTAAATTGTCAAATTGCAGGATAGGAAGTCTCATTACGAGCTGTCTTACCATGATCATCAGGACGGAAGCGAAGTGGCATTCCCACTATGGCCACCACATCAGGGAAATGGTCCAAAAGGTATATCAAACAAACAACCCTTGGAATAGGAGGTCTCATCACGAGCCGGTTTGCCCACTATTCACTCCTTCCTCGTGAATGGCATTATGACTAACTGGTCACCAAGCCAGCATAATGGCCTACATTTTGACATTGCACAACATTTCCTGGTATACACATACGACTATGGTTCCAGGGGTGAAACAAACAACTCTACCAAGGTTATGGACACCTGTCAATAGCAGAGCACTGTTAATGGTATTGAAGTCGCATTTTTACACCAATAGGTAAGTGGATTGCCTCCTTTTGTTTCTTATGCCGTGGTAATCAATTATATGATATTACCCAACCATACAACACATGACTATCTATTATCATCAATCATTACAGAACCAGTGACAATGACCGTGTGAGACCCTCTATTTATGGCAAATGTCTTATCCTCGAACTTCCATCAAATCACCACGGTCTTTTACGTATTCAAGCGACGTAACTTAATACCTCGATTTCAGTAATAGGGTGTTTTTGTAAGCATGGCATATTGACATACGCTGTTCCTTAAAGACCTTGCTACAGAACCGGCGCTACTTCTTTATTTGATGGCTAGGATAACCTATCACATTGCGGGGGGGGAGGTTAACCTCATTATTCCCCAGAGCGCATGTCAGCTTGCCATTTGAGAGATTGTGTACTCGGGCACATCATGGCTCAACGGTATTATCTTTTTCTATTTTTGTTTTCTTCTGCATGAGTTGCTGTTCAAAGCCATTTGCACTGCATACGCCGTAGCATTAGAGTTTGAACGAGTGATACACCATCAGCTTCTCTGCGTTTCAACAAACAACTTCCATTTCTTTGAGAATTTGCAGAGAAACTATGGGAGGAAGGTCAGTTCGCAGAGAACCGCAAGTGCTAACTGTTTCGGCTGCAGCCGAGAAAATCCTAGAAAGAGCAGGATGGCTGACTTATCTTAACTGCTTGAAGGAGTCCAATGAAATAGCAGCGATTGAATTTTTACAGAATTTGCAAGAAGACTACTCCACAGTAAGAGGAAGACGAATAGCAGTTACCAATGACATAATAGCAGAAGTCTCGGGACTGCCAACCATTGGACGAGTATGGACGATAAAGAAGGAAAGGCTGCAGAAGATTTTAGAAATCTTTCAGGAAGAGGGCTAGAGCTTGACAATTCAAGGAAAGCGGGTGCTACCAGCAACACTAGGAGAGCCATGGGCAGAATTATAAAAAATCATCCAAAGCTATATCACCTGTGAAGGTAGAAAAGACGTGGTAAGACCACGACATCTTAAACTCCTAGCTGTTCTAAAACGAAAATTCTCTGTAAATTTACCTGCATTATTAAATTCATTACTTCATGACGTTGCACGAAGTATGAAAAGAGCACAAGAGATAGAGTTAGTCGTCAGCCACCATGGATTAATTCGGTTGAAAGTCAACCATAGTCTCACCCAGCAGTAGACCAGCTGGGAAGAACTAATTACCATCGTCAATGGATGGTTGGCCACACCCGAACGTCCGAAAAAATGAAAACAAGTCACTAGGACACCCCAATGTCCAGGAAAACAGAAGCAGGACACTTGCACATCGGAGCAACCTGAAAAACGTAAGAAATATGAAGAACGGAAACATGTCACCAGCACACCCGAACAACCAGGAAAATGCAGAAAATCGGCCTGAATCGCATGGCTACGAGGAGGGCTAGAGAAACCCTAGGAAGGCACTAGCCAGATAGTAGAAATTGAAGATGAGCAAACCCCAAGTGAGGTACAGGATGAGGAAGTAGAGCAGTCTGTAGAGGCAGAAGAAGAAGAAGAAAGAGAAGAAGAGGAGGCAGAAAAATCTACAGAGCAATCTGCAGAAGGAGAAGAAGAAAAAGATGAGCAATCTGAAGAGGAAGGAGACGAGGGAAAAGAAGCCGAGCAGTCCGAGCAGAAGGAAGGAATGGAACAATAGGAAGGCAACCCAGTACAAGACCCATTAGGGGAAGATGAATTGGCTAAATTTTTGGCCAATATGGGAAAATATGGCCAAAATTTGAGTCCATCGGACCTCGATGCTAGAGAGAAACCCCAAGAGAAAGATGCACCCTAGGAATCACATGCAGAAGAGGCGGAAGTAGAAAATTTGTCCATTCATGATGAGAAGATGTCAGAAAATGCTGAGAAGTAACAACCCGTTCCTAATCAGAAGACACCAGAAGAAAGTCCAGAGGAAATAAGGGTAGAAGAAGAATTAGCCCAAGAAATAACAGAGCCAATTAAGGTTCTTGCCCCGGAACAGCCACCCTGGGAATAAAATTAGGAAGCTAGCCGAAGTCCAAACCGCAGCAAATAGCCTGCTATTCCTTCTAAAGAAATGGTGGAAATAAGGGAATTACAAAAGGAACAACAGAGATTATTGAACATAATAGTCCAGCTTCACCAGCAGATTAGGGTTCTAAAGGTGAGGCAAAGGGTAAAAGGGACTTCAGGAAGAAAAGGTCTGACCACACTAGTAAAATCCCTTAAGGGCAAGAGGCGGAGGACTAGAATCCATCCTACTACTCAAAACCCTGACAAAAGCCAAGCTGCTATTCCAAATAAAGCTGAAAAGCAGACTGCTGTTCCAATTGAAAAGGAACAGCAATGGGCTGGTGTTTGTGTTAAAATTGAAAAGGATGATAAGATAGTTCAGACGAAGGCACCACCTTTAGGAGTAATAAGGGTTCTGAACTCGAAGCAGCGCAATAAGAAAGTTTAGGTAAAACTCCCGGCCTCCATGGCTGCATGGAAAAAGGATCCGAAAACGATAACCCTTCAGAAAGGTTTGAAGCAGGCCCAGCAAGAAGCAGAAAAGCTTAGGGAGCAAATGGTCCCAAAATATGAAGAACTATAGCAGTAGCTAAGGAATGTCAACTTATCTGAAATCCAAGCCTTCGAAGGATGGCGGAAGGAGCAAGAGAAAGTTGCAAAGGTAACTCGTAGATTAGATGTAGTTATCAAACAGATGGATACCTTGTGTTCTCTATACAATGACGTCCTAGCATGTAGAGCTCCTGCCAAGAACTATGCCCTATTTTTAATGGAAAGGTATTTACAATTGAAAATAAAGGCTGTTAAAGTAGGTGCTCCCATACAAATTAACACTATAGATGATTTCATAAACTGCTGTAAACATTACGGGGTAAAAGCACAGAGATTATTGTGTGAATTTTACTTGCATAACCTTGTACTAGAATAGGAGACCGAACTGAACCCTGGCCCTTTTGTTGGGGACATTCAATTGCAAGTATTTATCTCATTTGCAGTCAATCAAATTAAATGGCTCAAATCCTATAATGCTTTTCAAAGACAAGAAAATAGATTAGATCTATGGGTAAGAGCTGAGCCTAGGGACCCAGCAAAGTTATGGAGGAGACATAGAAATCTCATGAAGGCTCCAGGAGTGGTTGAAGCATTAGGAACCATGCATGAGGAAATCATTTGGCAGGGACTTGAATACTTTTCCTCTATTAAAGACCCTGCCATTGATGCAGCTAAATTTCGATATCGAATATCTAATCCGAATATCCAGCTCAGAGAACCATTTAAGTATGAGAACTTTAAACTTGTTGCCAACCGTTTTCCCCTCTATGGCGAAATTGTTTTGAGGGCAGGGCCATCCTGGTTAGGATATAGATTCCGGAGTCCAATCATTTGGCATCCTGCAACTGGATGTCAAGCCCTGTATGAGATGCCTGAGGGTCAGACATGCCATTTCTTTGATCATTTAGTTTCACATCACGGTTGTAGGCCCTCACATGAGATTCCATCTCCAGTCTACTCACTCACTGCCTTGCATGTCAACTACAATGTTTTCATTAGGCCATAAAAAAGGGTAATCCAGGGGGTGTGTGGAGTGTCAAAGAAGGTATGTTTTGATGGTTATTTCAGTATCTTTTCATTAGGACTTATAAGCCTTTTTGCATTAGGAACTTAGGAAATAATAAAGAATTATAATGAAACATGTGAGATTAATAGAGAACATTGATAATTTTCATTTCCATGTACAGGAGGGAGGAAAAACGGAAAGTGGCCATCCTAAAGGAAAAGACAAAGATGAATTAATTGTTGTCCCCTCGACGGGAGACCGCGTGCAAACCAGATCAAAACGGACCAACCCAGGAAAGGAAGCGGAGATACCAGCTCGGCGCAGAAAAGAGAAGAAGTAACTCAAAATTAACGATTCTGCGAATCCCTTAGGATCCTTGATCCTGAGGGATCACTATTTTATTTATTTCTGCATCTAGATATCTCCGTCATCATCCTTATATAAGGGATGGCATTGTCAGCCAAAGGGGGGGATGCCTTTATGTAGTTTCTTTTAAGAAGATCAACACTATGATCATTATGTTCTGTTAAGACTTGAGTTACTGTAATTTTACTTCATGCATTAATACAGACTTGGCTACTCTTTTATCTTTGAGCCTGGATTGACCTTAAGCGGTGTACCCTTGGGGGCTAAGGGCCCGGCCCTGGAGGACACTTGCTCTTGTACCATTACGCGTGGTCTCTGTGTGGTTTGCTTATCGACGTGATCTGGTAATCTGTCGTGTTTTATAAAGTTTATGTTACTTGCTCTATTGTGTTTAACTCATTTAATGTTCCTGGAAACAAAAGTATTGTATTGACACTGCATCATGTTACTATTCCTTTACTTGTTGATATAATGCAGGTAATGTCTACAGGATACTGTCATTCCATTACAAAGTTCTTGTGTTATACGATTGTGCCTTAGCATCATAGAATATATCTTGGAAGTTCTGATTTCATATGATTATTGAATCCTTGAATATCATCGTTTTCATGTTGAGATGCAATCGTATGCTTTTACTTAGAGCGATAACGGAGTCAGATTAAGCACGTTGTGTCTATATGTTTTTCAGTGTTATTCCATCTTGGATCTGTAGGCAATGTTGTTCCATAGTGTGTGTACATATTTAAGAACAAAGGATTGATGTTTGGATTGGTGTGACTGAATAGATTCACAACTTGTTGAACTTAGTTACTGCTCATTTCTTTAAGTGCTGTTCCATTTCTGAATTGTTGTTCCATTTCAAGATTGCTGATTTGCTGTTTTCTTTACCTGCCGTTTCATTTCTTGTTTGTTAAGGACAATCTTAGGTTGTAGTGAGCATCAGCATCTGCTACCTGGCTCCCAGACCCCTTATCTGTTCTCATCAGTTTCTAAAGGGATGGGTTATTGTTACCGAACCCTTGATTGATGCGCGGTTCTATTTCGCTGCTATTTTCTTTACTTGCCGTTTCATTTCTTATTTGTTAAGGACAATCTCGGGCTATAGTGAGCATCGAAATCTACTACCTGGCTCCCAGATCCCTGATCTGTTCTCATCAGTTTCTAAAGGGATGGGTTATTGCTACTGAACCCTTGACTGATGCATTGCTTGATATCCAAATGTGTGATTTAGCCTTTTGAAGTAGTTAAGTTGTAGACACGCATTAATTTACTTTTGTAGTTTTAAAACAGTTGTACTACAAGCATTACTCTAACAAATGCTAAGCCTCGGACTGAGACACTCTTTGAAATAGCAAAACGTCCCCGGATTGACATATTAATGTGAGGTAAGTAGAGGTGAAAGAGACCCTTTTTATAGCTCTATAGTCATCAATGCCAAAGGGGGATATTATTGGCACTGATTTTGTGATGTAGATTTGATGTTGGGATGTAGTGTAGATGGTTGGCATTGATGTCAACCTGATGGCATGAATTTTTGATATCATATTATGTAGAGATACTTGGTTTTTATATTGGTTGCAGATGTTAGTGCAGGTACTTGACTTATGTGTGAATGCCTTGGCAAGATGTGGAGCTGCTTCACCTAGTTGGCAATGATGGAGACTGTCAAGTCATGTTTATGGTACTTGGTGTGTGTGTGTGTGTGGATGGTCTTGGCTAGTATGATCAGTTGCATAGTCTTACAGGTCCTAACATTGATGATTTGATGGCTTAAGTTCTTGTGCAGCTAATGGATGGCATTCAAGTCAATTTAATTTTACTTGTGATGATGTTGGTGATGTGGAAATGGATTTTTGATGTGTTATAGAGCTTTCAGTGGCTTCCTAGGGACTTAATGATGATGATCCATCTATGGAAAAAAATTAGGGACACTCTTAGAGAAGGAAAGCTATTTTTGGTCGTCCTTTCACCTAGTTGCTTGTATGGAAGTGTTGTGGGAGTGACTGAAATTCCCAGTCGATAGCTAGTAGTGTTATGGGAGCAGCTATAGTAGAGTTTGCACAGGCTTGATGGGTGCAACCAAGACTTAGAGCTAAAATTTCTTCGCATTCCCCCCACTCATTAGATGTTTATTTGTTCTTCCCGCTTGCCTTTTTCAAGACTCATCATGTAAATGTCAGATAAAGGTTGTTGAACTTCCAAAATATGGTTAAAATATAATATTCATTAATAAGTGAACTTATTGGTTAGATTGAGTAAAGAAGAAATGAACCAAACCACTTCCAACATATGAAAAAGGTCCACTACAAAATTGCAATTATTGATTTAACTATTACATAAGATTACAAATAGATGGAGATCATGAGGTTATTGGCTAGTTCTCTTATGGGAGAAAATTGTCATAGTGTTTTGGAGATCTAGTGGTAAGGCGAGTGAATTTATTGTAGCAGGGTGTGCATGGTGGTGTAGTTGTAGCAGAGACAAAAGTGTGCCTGGCTAAAGACTATTTGTATGTAGAAGTAAAGTGACAAGGTTAAAAAGGAGTTTTCTTATGTGTTTTTTATTTCAGGGGCAATATTTTATTTGAGTTTATATATGTTGCTGATATGATTGTGATAGATTGGCTACAGTAGTGTCTCATGTTTTTACATGGAAATTTTATATTGCATCATTTAGTCTTTAGATCTATATTACTTGCAACTAATGTATTGTGGTTGTGAGTTGAGGATGATTAGAGGACTATGAGTTGAGTTTGATTCAGTGATTGATGTTTTGTATTCAGAGTGTTGATAATGTGCTATGAAAGTATTGTTATCGTGATGTTGATATTGGGCAACTCTGGGGTTCCAGTTTGAAAATGCATGAAGGATGAACCACATAGAGAAGTGGGGTGGGTACTCCAACAAAAAAAGTATTGAGAAAAAAATTCTTCATAAGTCCAATGGGTGTTGGGAAAGGCTTGTTGATCAAATGGGTTATGTGGAGTTGTGAGATGGAGATCAGAATTCCTTTCATATAGTTTCCATATTGTACTCTCTATGTAATGATTCAATTGACATATATTAAAATATTTTGAGCAGTGTAGGAACATCATGGGTGGTTTTTGACCCAGAGGGGGTTTTCCACTAGATATTTTGTGTTCCTATGTGATGAGATGATTTGTGTCTCATTGTGCATGTTTATTTCATATGATATGGCTCTCATGTTTTGATTGTAGGTTAAGTTGCATATTCATATATATTTCTTACTTATTGAGTAATGAATGGATTAATATATTAGAGGAAGAATTGTAAATTTTGGAATTTTTATCACTACTGATTCACGCCTCCCCCCGGTAGTGATCCTAGTTCTAATAGGATGATGATGGATAGAATAGAATCTTGTAGGGAAATAAGAAGCATACATCAGTGAGAATGGTTACAACCATGTAGGCTAAGTGCAATTGTAAGAAAGGGTGTGTATTTTTTGCAGTGCATGTTTCTAGTGAAAAAGGAAAGGATGTTGAGGATCCTCAAGTCTTGAAGAGGTATCCCATTTTGCATCAGTTCCAGGATGTGTTTCTGGAAGAGATTTCAAGAATTCCATCTCATAAGGAAGTGGAATTGTCTATTGAGTTGATACTAGGAGCAACACTAACATCAAAGGCACCATACATGATTAGCACTCCAGATTTAGTGGAATTGAAGTCACAATTAAAGAAAATGCTTGATAAGGAGTACATAAAGGAAAGTGTGTCACCTTTGGTGGCACCAGTGTTGTTTTTGAAGAAGAAGGATGATACTCTCAGGTTGTGTATTGATTAGTGAGAGTTGAACAAGGTGAAGATAAAGAAAAATTATCATTTGCTATAGATTCATGACTTGTTTGATCAGTTGAAGGGAGTAGCAATGTTGTCAATGATTGATTTGAGATCAAGATATCATTAGGTATGCATCAAAGAAGAGGACATATACAAGACCGAATTTAGTATTAGCTATGGAATTATGAGTTTGTAGTGGGTTTTTTGGTCTTACTAATTCTCTGGCTACTTTTTCGTGTTTGATGAAAAATATTTTATG
The DNA here is from genome assembly GCA_000404065.3 of Pinus taeda. Classification (NCBI taxonomy): domain Eukaryota; kingdom Viridiplantae; phylum Streptophyta; class Pinopsida; order Pinales; family Pinaceae; genus Pinus; species Pinus taeda. The sequence continues at coordinate 18,950 of APFE030328941.1, forward strand.
TCTTTATATGGACAAGTTTGTGATCAAATTCATTGATGACATATTGATATATTCTAAGAATTAGGAAGAGCATGAAGAGCACCTGGTAGCAGTGTTAAGATTATTAAGAAAGAATTTGTTGTATGTCAAGACTAGAAAATGTAGTTTCTTTCATATTGAAGTTCATTACTTGGGACATGTTGTTTCCAAGGAAGTTATAGCAAATGACTCGGAAAAGCAAAGATATCATGGAGTGGGAAAATCCTAGGAATGTGGATGAGGTCAAATAATTCATGGAACTAGCAGGTTATTATAGGTGGTTCATTAGGAAATTCTCATGGATTTCCTATCCTATTATATATTTGCAGAAAAAAGGGAAGAAGTTTGAATGGAATGAGGAAGGTGCATCTAGTTTTGAGCAGCTGGATCATTTCCTTACAAATTCTCTGGTCTTGAGCATTGAAGATCCTCTCGAATAGTTTGTAGTATGTACAAATACTTGAAAGAGAGGTCTTGGTAGAGTCATGATGCAAGAAGGGCAAGTGGTATGTTATGAGTCAAGGAAGTTGAATGAGCATGGGTAGAACTATGTGACTCATGATCTTTAGTTGGAAGCTATCATTCATGCCTTGAATATGTTGAGACATTATCTTCTTAGCAGGAGGTTTATTCTGATGAGTGATCATAGTGGACTGAGGTACTTATTTGACCAACCTAATATGAATGCCAAGCAACCTAGATGGTTGGATACCCTTAGTGAGTTTGACTTTGAGATCAAGTACATCAAGAGAAAGGAGAATATGGTTGCATATTTTCTCAGTAAGAGAGTGGAGGTGAATCATATTGCGGTAGTGAGTTCTTATGGGACACATTTATAGGAGAGACCTTGCAGGGAGGAAAACATGATGACATGTATCAGCGATTGAGGAACATGTTACAACAACGGGGTGAAGGTGATGTGGATGAGGAGTATCATCTCACAATAGAGGGCTCGGTTAGATTTAGGAACAATATTTATGTACTAAATTACAGTGAGCTCGGGCAGCTTATCTTGAGGGATTTTCATGTCAAACCATATTCAGGTCACCCAGGATATCAAAAGACATTAACAAAAGTTAAGAAGTTTTATCATTGGCCAAACTTGAAGAAAGAGGTGGTTGAGTTTGTTTTGAGATGTTTGGATTGTCAATAGGTAAAAGCAGAGTGTAAACATCCAGGTGGTTTGTTGCATCCAATTCTGATTCCAGAGTGGTAATGGAAGGCCATTTCCATGGAATTCATTACATGTTTGTTGAGGTCATCGAAGAAACATTATTCTAACGTAGTTGTGGTTGACATGTTAAGTAAGGTATCTCAATTCACTGTAGTTAAGTCTACTAATTCATCCAGTGAGGTAGCTCAAATTTTCATCAAGGAGATAGTGAGGTTGTATGGTGTTACTAGGAATATCATATCAAACAAAGATTCCAAGTTCACTTGCAGGTTTTGGAAGGATTTGTTTGTAGGTATGGAGACAAAGTTGGCTTTCGGCACAACTTATATTCTACAAACAAATGGACAAAAAGATACGATCAACATGATTCTTGAGCACATGTTGAGAATGCATTTCATGCATCGGCAAAGGAAGTGGAAGGAGTATGTTCAATTGATAAGGTTCACATATATTATTGGGTATTAGGATTCCTTGAAGATGAGTCTATTTGAAGTTCTTTAAGTGTGGAGTTTTAATACTCCTATCAGTTGGAGTGATCTAGTGAGCAAGGTATTGATTGGACTAGACATCTTGGCTAAGATGGAACAGGAAATGCAGGTCGTTAAAATGAATTAGAAGGAAACATAGGATAGGTAGAAGAGTTATGTAGATCAACACAGGGTATTTAAGGAGCTTTAGGTTGGGGAGCATGTCTACTTGCACATCAAGCCCAAGAGGAGACCCTTGAGGATTGGATCATGTGCAAAGATGGAACCTTGGTATTATGCGCCTTTTGAGATCCTTAAAGGAATTGTACCAGTAGCCTATCCACTTGCACTACCTTAGTGAAAGTCCATGATGTTTTCTATGTTTCATTGCTTCAAAGATATGTCAAGGATGTCGATCATGTGATTTATTGGTCTATATTGTAGACAGAACGAAAGGGAGAATTCCAGCCATAATCACAATGCATATTGCGGTGGAAATATCTCATGCTCCGGAACCAAGCAATAGAGAAAGTTAAAGTGTAGTGGAAGCACTTTGGGCTTGATGAATCTACATGGGAGATGGTTGATCATATGTAGGCTTTGTATCCTTGATTATTTGTTGGGTCAAGGAAATGAGTTTTGGTATATGTATGTATACATGTATATGGTTGTATGTACTGTGATGAGTTTTTTTATAAATCTCCAATCAATGGTCTGATTTTCATTTTGGTCATGGTTTGCAGTAGATATTCATTGTAGATATTGCATTGGGCTATGTTTTAAAGTTCCATAGGCAGTATGTTTTGTTTTGAGCAGTTTGTTGGTCATAGGTGTCATAGAACACCAAGGACGTTGTTCCCTTAAGGGGGATGGAATTGTACTAACCCCGAGTTAAGAGTTCATGTAATAGAGGTTAATAAAGGACAAATAATACCAAGGTCGTGGGACATGTATTCCAGGCTAAATGTTGAGCAAAGCACTATAGTGTGAATCACTTTCGGTTTATTAATGGATAAGGAATTTGACAATGGAAAAGAGGCATTAATTGGAATTTATTTATGAAAAATAAAGGAAAATGGGAGAAAAGGATGGTGAACAGACACATATTTGCATGCTAAGGAAATTAGAGGGAAAATGAAGGAAAACTAAGAAATTAGAGACATCGATGATAAGAAGGCTTCAGAGAACCAATTCACAGTTTTTGCTAGTTCTGGATTTAGAATTAGTTTTAAAGAGAGAGAGAGAGTGACAGAACCAAGAGGATAAATAATGCAAGAAAGAAAAGGAAGGAAAAGGAAAGTAGAGGATAAGGAAAGCAAGGAAAAGGTTGGATCCACAACTTCAGCAGGAGGATTTTGCAGGTAATAGGTTGCATGTGTGATTTTCTAGTTGAGGTGTGAATGCATGGTTCATGAATTTTTGTATTTGGTTCATTTGTTGTCATTGGTATGGTTTTTTTCTAGTTTGATAATGGTTTCGGCCTTGCCTTGCCATTTCCTAGATAGCCATGGTGTGTTGGGATTTATTTCTTGGTTGAGCTTTGGATTGCTGGAAGGTTTGGAATTAGATGAGGTGGTATTAGGAAAATTCCCAAGGGTTGGGAGTGGAGATGGTTTTCTCCGAGAAGCTTTCAATAGGTGGGTTGAGACAAGAAAACTCATCAAGGTATGTTGATGAAATTCTTAGGCATCCAAGCTTGTTTTGGTTTTGTGATCTCTTGACTATTTTTGGAGAGATTGTGATAGTTTGAGGATGGAGGTAGTTTAAACTCTGGATTCCCTTGGTTTTTTATGTCTTGGCTTATTCCATGATATCCAACATTCATTCTTGGAATATGGTATAGGGGTGATTGGATGAAATAAATATTTGGTTCCACTCAATATATGGTTAGGTGGTATATGGAAGAACCTAACTTGTTTGGATTTTGCATAAGTTAATACGAGTTATTTTTCCTATTGTAATCTATGAACATTTGTACTTTATATCATGATGATTTGATGGTTGTTCTATCATGCTTAATATTCTTATTATATGCTAGTTATAAACATGATTTAGGATGCGTTTTAGTTATGGATCTTGTTATTCTTTGATAAGTTAATGAATGGTTAATGAATGCATGGGATAATAGGTGTTGTTGCAACTACATGAGATGGTATTATAATTTCTCAATTATTTTCAACTAAAGTAAAGAGATTTACACTAAAATATGCATTCATGACCCGTAGCTTACATGTTTACCATAGGTTTGATGAAATGTCTAGTGTGTTTTAGTCATTCTAGTTCAAGTTTCTCATTCTAGTTTGAATGATTAGCATTTTCATCATTTTAAATGTGATTCAGGAATGTGATAGGAAGTTTTGGGAAGTGGTTTAAAGGCTAGCCTAGAAAAGTGGCTTAGATCTCAGGACCACGGGCTCTCAACTGAGGAATTTAGGTCATAACCACTGGTATTGACACTTATGAGTGTGGTTGGAGCCTCATAACTGCATGCACATAGTGCCAAGGGTGTGGTTATAGGTCTAGGTCAGAGAAAAATGGTTCAAGCTCAAGGGTTTGTAACTTGGGGTGTTTTTTAGCCTCAGAGTGATCTGTGGTTCCTGCAGAAGGTCAGTAAGTCTATGTTGTAGGCCCCACTTCCTTAACTGGAACTACAGGGTTAGTTCATGTCATAATAGAACTTTTCTTTAGATTTACCTGGAGGGCTTGTAAAAGTGGGTAAATGTAGAGAGGGGTGTGTTATAATTACTATACAGGAATTGAAATTAAGGAATGGGCTACCTAATTGGATATGGGCCCTACAGTCTTGGCTCTCATAGGGACAAAGGCATGCTAAAAACACATGATATACAAGACGAGAAGTCGATGGAAGACAAGGCTAGAGCAGATAGTGATTTAGATGTTATGCATAAAGAAACATCATATTTTGAAGAAAATGGATAGTATAGTAAACGAGTGAGAGAATAAACTCATTGAGAACAAGAATGAGTGAATGTAAAAAGAAGAGAACGTAGAGCACGAATGGGAAATGGATGTGAAAATGCTAGGAAAAGATAACTTTTGAGAACTTGTGCTCGGCCTTGGGGATGGTATTCCTTATGATTTCTAAGGCCTATGAGTGCTCTTGTGATTTAATTTTCTAGAGAGAGATCAATGGATTTAGGTTGTCAGGGGCTAGAAAAACAATGATGCATCCTTGCTATTTATTCTAACACCGAACAATGATGCATCCTTGCTATTTATTCTCTCAGATCGATTGATTTCTCACCTTGTCCTGAGGATGAACCACATTAGCTGGTTCAAAATGTCAACCCAATCCTTACAATGTGATTAATCCAAAAGGCTTTTTTCTAAATTATGGATCACAAAAGTCTTAGATCTAACATTATTACCCTTCACGAAAAGGGAATCGCTGACAAGGCTCATCAATTTGAGTAGGCAGGACTGTAGATTGCTAAGAAGAAATCTGATTTGGTGTTTCTCAAAAGGTATAGGGATGCATCATTGATTCTAGTGTTTGCTTGTATTTCTCATTTTTAAACGACTAACATTGAAAAATGATGCATCCTTGCTATTTACTCTCTCCGATCAATTGATTTCTCACCTTGTCCTGAGGATGAACCAAATTAGCTGGTTTGAAACGTCAACCCAATCCTTACAATGTGATTAATCTGGAAGAATATTTTCTAAATTATGGATCACAAAAAGTCTTAGATTTAAAATTATTACCCTTCATGGAAAGGGAATGGCTGACAACGCTCGCCAGTTTGCGCGGGCACGACTGTAGATTGCTAAGAAGAAATTTGATTTGGAATTTCTCAAAAGGTGTAGGGATGCATCATTGATTCTAGTATTTTCCCATTTTTCTCATTTTCAAATGGCTAACACTGAACAATGATGCATCCTTGCTATTTATTCTCTCAAATTGATTCATTTCTCACCTTTTCCTGAGGATGAACCACATTAGCTAGTTCGAAATGTCGACCCAATCCTTACAATGTGATTAATTTAGAAGACTATTTTCTAAATTATGGATCACAAAAGTCTTATATCTGACATTATTACCCTTCACGGAAAGGGAATGGCTGATAAGGCTCGTCAATTTGAGCGGGTACAACTGTAGATTGTTAAGAAGAAATCTGAATTGGAATTTCTCAAAAGGTGTAGGGATGCATCATTGATTCAATGTTTGTCTGTATTTCTCATTTTTAAATGGCTAACACTGAACAATGATGGATCCTTTCTATTTATTCTCTTATATCGATTGATTTCTCACCTTGTCCTGAGCATGAACCACATTAGCTGGTTCGAAACATCGACCTAATCCTTACAATGTGATTAATCCGAAAGGCTATTTTCTAAATTATGGATCACAAAAGTCTTATATCTAACATTATTACCCTTCACAAAAAGGGAATGGCTGACAACGCTCGTCAATTTGAGCGAGCACAACTACAAATCGCTAAGAAGAAATCTGATTTGGCGTTTCTCAAAAGGTGTACGGATGCATCATTGATGCTAGTGTTTGCCTTTATTTCTCATTTTTAAATGGCTAACACTGAACAATGACGCATCCTTGCTATTTATTCTCTCAGATCGATTGATTTCTCACCTTGTCTTGAGGATGAACCACATTAGTTGGTTTGAAACGTCGACCCAATCCTTACAATGTGATTAATCCGGAAGACTATTTTCTAAATTATGGATCACAAAAGTCTTAGATCTAACATTATTACCCTTCACAGAAAGGTAATGGCTGACAAGGCTCGTCAACTTGAGTGGGCACGACTACAGATTCCTAAGAAGAAATCTGATTTGGTGTTTCTCAAAAGGTGTAGGGATGCATCATTGATTCCAGTGTTTGCCTGTATTTCTCATTTTTAAATGGCTAACACTGAACAATGATGCATCCTTGCTATTTATTCTCTTAGGTCGATTGGTTTCTCACCTTGTTCTGAGGATGAACCACATTAGTTGGTTCAAAATGTCGACCCAATCCTTACAACGTGATTAATCCAGAAGACTATTTTCTAAATTATGGATCACAAAAGTCTTAGATCTAACAATGATCAACTTGTTAAGTGCTTGCTCAAAGAGTTGATAAACACCTAATTAGTGGCTTTCCATGGAGTTGAAAAGGCAAGAGGATAATAGTTGAGATTGGTAAACTGCTTAATAGGATGAGACACCCAAGACTTAATTGAAAGTTTTGATAAACCCATGAGTGGCTAGCCTTGGGGCTAATAAAATACTCAAGCATCTTCTTAGTAAGCTGATAAATCTCCTGAAAGTTGACTCTTTACACGTGCAGTAACTTATCCAATTGATAAACCTCCATTTATACATATATATGTAGGTTTTAACCCCATATAGAAATTACCTGCATACGAATTCTAAAACATAGAAAATAAACAATGCGAGAGAATAACACATAAAACACATATACACAGAGATTTTCCCCTTGATCCCAAAACTGGGACTACTAGCTTGATTTCTCATTATGTTCCTTTCAATGTTACAATACATATTTATACATGTCGAAGCATTCAATACCATGGACTGAAAACCATCGCGTCCAAAACCATGGATCGAAAACCATCGCATCCAAAAAACATGTGCGAAAATCATGCACAAAACCATAGGTGGGTCCGCCCAACCTAACATAGGGTCCAAAACCAAAAAATTTTGGGGCGATGCCCTAGACCCCATAAAGTGGGGTTACGGGTACCCCTCAAACCCCCAATGAACCCCCCTCTAACCCCCTGGTTAACTACGTGGGTTAGTCGTGGAAAGAATATAACACAACCCAACTTTCTCTCACTTTTTGTTTTCTTTCCACAAGGGGCCACAAGAGAGCTTAGTCATTTTTCCAACCCTAAAATGCCCATTGTTTCTCTACACCAAGAGTAATTCTCAGAGCTCACATATTTTGTCAATGCATCTGTAGTATTCTTGAAAGTGTCCACCTTTACTAGTAACACCTTTTTGTCTTCTATCATATCCCTCACAAAGTGATACTGAACATCAATGTGCTTTGTCTTTGAATGATATGTGGGTTTCTTTGCCAAGAAAATTACACTTTGGCTGTCACAGTCTATCCTTATAGCTCCCTGTACTAACCCCATACTTGAACACAATCTCTGCAACCAAACTGCTTCCTTGCTTGCATGAGTGGCCGCCATGTATTCTACCTCTGTAGTTGATAGTGCCACTACAGATTGTTTCTTCCTCATCCAACTAACTGCACCTCCAAATAGGTTAAACACATACCAACTTGTAGATCTTCTCTGATTCAGATCTCCAGCCCAGTCTACATCAACAAAGCCACGAATATCCAACATTCTGTCCAATCCTGATTTTCCTTGGTAGCAAAAACCATAATCACTA
>APFE030328941.1:56445-109743 GCA_000404065.3 Pinus taeda
TTTTATATATAGTATTATGTTTTTTCTCATGCTTTCTGTGAATGACACGGGTGAATTTTACCCTACACCCACTAGGTTATCAATATGTAATTTCGATAATTTTGATTTCAAAAGATATTTTAAAGAAATGCAATGATTTCATTTGTGTATTCAATAAACACAATATTCTAATGGAATTTTGCATTTGTGGTTTACCTATACAGATTCCATAGAGAAGTATTATTGGTGTGACATCAATTGTCCTCAACCAGAGGTTTTAGTTTTACTCTTTTCTGGAAGCAAATACTTTCTTCCAACATTTTTGAGTTCCATGAAGAATTTGAAAGTCCTAATAGTATTCAATTATGGGTTCAAGAGAGACATAGTATTCAATTGGGGTTAAAGAGATCCACACTGAATGATCTATCAACCTTATCTTCACTTAGTTTAAGATTATTCACTTGGAGAGGCTGCATGTGCCCCCACTTCAAGAGCATAGTAAAGTCATGTAGAACTTAGAGAAGCTATCTTTAAGCTTTTAGTGAAGATTGGAAAAATGTCTGGGTTCAATAACACCCAGTTGAGCATTAAGCTTCCAATAATGCTAGATTTTAACTTGGAGCACTTTTGTGATTTGGAGGAGATGCCCCCTCATATTTGTGACACATCTTCAATTGTGAATTGGACTATTACTAACTGTCATTTCCTTCGAAAGTTACCTGATGACTTGGGGAACCTCAACTCTTTAATAATGTTAAGGAAGGAAAGAAAGTACATTACGCTAAGTTCTCTTATGCTTTTCAAGTTTTTCTTGGATATCTACAACGTTTCAGGTAGGAAAGTACATTCTATTAATGAAAAATTGTCTTGATAGAAAGGCCCAATTTCAAATTCTAATGCTTTCAAAAAACATTGTATAACTGTAATGTTTCTAAAAGGAAAGCATATTTTTTCAATTTAAGTATCATGATCCCATATTCCAACTTATTTTCAGTAACCCATTAGGCTTTGTAGCTTTGAATAAATCCATGTCTTTTGATAAGATCCTCTTCCAATTTAGAACGCAGTTTCCTTTTGGCAATAACCACATACAATGTCTTGATTTTGTTATTGAGAAAATGGAGGTTGTGAAACAAGCTTGTGCCATACAAGGACTTGATTCATTGATTATGTAGCAATTATGGCTCTTGATGTAACAATGTCTTGATTTTGTTGCTTAAAAGTCGAGGTTATGCTTTACTATTTCACAAAATTTCTTACAATCTTTCCATAAGTATTGATTTCTAATCTCACTAAGTCATTGAGGGATGACAGTAATGACAAAGGTAATATTCCATGGTTTGAAGTTACCCTCTTACTAAATATTTATATATATCACCACAGTTTAACTGTTAGTTAAAGGAATTGTATTGATTTGTAAACAATTCATTGCTTGATTTATAGATTTTGATTTTTTCCCTTTTTTATTTTTTTCTCAGATTTGGTATTAGATATCTTCCAATGTTTGGGTTCTCTAGTTTCCCCATCATAACTATGAGGTTCAGATGCTATCATTAAATATTCTCGGAATGTTACAACTTTTCCAATAAGTGTGCTTTGAAACATTGTTGTTGCATTTCCATGGTGTTAATGCAAATAAGCACTGCAACTAGTGCCATTATTTAGATTAAGTGCCAAAATCTAGGTGGTCTTGTAATGATGGAGTGATTGTTTTATTATTTAGTGAAAAACTCGCCAAGATCTTACAATATTTTATAATTGAGTAAAATATTCGCCATGCCTGGTAAGAGATTCGCCAAAAGTTAATTATACATATTATATTATTCATAAAATCGCCTTCCATTTTTCCTATATACCATGGCGATTCGCCCATTTATTATACATATAAATTTAGGGGGGGTTCTTAAAATTTTCCTTGGGAAATGTTGATATCTAGTGGGAAGCGCTGAAGAATGTTAAGAAGATTCAAGACGAGGAGCCATGTTGGAGGAGAATTGAGAGAAATTTTTGTGACAAGTACCTATCTAAGAGGTACTATGGCAACAACGCCAAAGAATTTTATGTGTGCAAGCTATGGCATCTAACAAATTATGAATATACAACTAGAATCTGGGAGCTATTGAGGTACATTCCTTACATCAAGGATGAGAAGATGAATATTAAATTGTATCTCAGTGGGCTGCCACAATAATTTAGGGACAAAAAGGAATTTGATGAGCCTAATACCTTGGAATATGATATCAACAAGATGAAGCATCATTATGAATAGTCCAAGAAAAATTCTAAGTACAAGGTTGATTGGAAAGCAAAAGGTAAGCCCAATTATAAAGGAAAATCGAAAAATGCAGCAAGACACCAACAAGGTGGACTGTGAGGTTCATGATTTCTACAAGAGGTCATTTTCAGCAAAAACCCACTACTAATAATCAAGACCATCTCTTTATGTCTGGAATAAAGGAATCAAATGGATCTAGGAGAAAACCGATAGAGTGTTGGAAATGTGGGGAAGACCACTAACATATGGATTGATCTTAGTTAAAGTGGAGTCATTCAAGATTGTACAATATGCATGAAGCATAGATATTAAAGGACATGGCTCAAAGCACACCACACATCTATGTGGTGATGGACAATAGGAAGGTCTACGACCAAGCCTTAGTGATCAAAATGTAAGCTATGACCAATAACTAGTTTATTTCAATTTTGATTGACCTTGGTTCCAATTTCAGTTATATAGGTTCGTAAGTTGTAGGAAGGTGCACGCTAAAGAGATTGACCCATGATAGGTCATAGTTGGTCTATATGGTAACAAGGACTAAGAAATGGATTGATAAAGTGTGAATTCATGCCTAGTCATGATAGGCGGCATACCCACGACTACAAATCTAAACATATTACCACTAGGTTCCTACGACGTATTAGTCGGTATGGATTGACTGGAGGGCCATAGAAACAAAGTTGAATGCTTCATAAAATCAATTGAATTCCTCATCAACAAAGGGGAGTTGGTGACATTATAAGGAAAAATCAAGCTAGTGACAGTTTGGAAAATCATTGTGATGCAATTGAAGCAGTGCAATAGAAAGCGATAAGAGTCGTCTTTGTCGAATTGACCAACAACTCTGAAGGTAGTAGTAGCTAGAGAATTATATGTTGAAACAATTTAGGGATTTATTTCTTGAAGAGATCCTAGGACTTCCACCAAGGAGAGAAATTGAATTTTCCGTTGAATTGTTATCGGGATCAGCTCCAATATACAAATCTCCATACCAAATGAGCACACCAAAAATAGCATAGTTGATGCTACAATTAAAAAAATGTTGGATAAAGGATATATCAGACCCAGTGTATCACCCTAAGGAGTTTCTGTATTATTTGTGAAGAAGAAGGAAAATAACTTTAGGTTGTGTATTGATTACATATAGCTCAATAAAGCCACAACCAAGAACAAATCTCCTTTGCCAAGGATTGATGATCTATTGGATCATCTGATGGGATTTGTAGTCTTCTCAAATATCGATTTTAGGTATGGGTACCATCATGTATGTATCAAACATGAATAAATTCATAAAAAACGTTTAGAACTATGTATCGGAATTATGAATTTGTAGTTGTGCCATTTGGGCTCACAAAGTCCCCAACAACATTTATGTGTCTAATGAACAATGTCTTAAGTCTGTATTTAAAAAAGTTCATGATATATTTTTTCAATGAAATATTTGTATATTTAAAAACCATGGAGGAGCATGAAAATAATTTAGTAGTAGTATTTCAAGAGCTAAGGGAGCACAATCTCTATGCTAAACTCAACAAATGTGATTTTTTCCAATCGCAAGTTCAGTATTTACTACATATTGTCTCCAAAGGGAGAGTGGTAGTGGATCCAAAGAAGATCAAATCCATTAGGGAGTGGCATACTCCTAAGAATGTGAAAAACGTTAGATACTTCATGGCACTGGCTAGTTTTTACTAGAGATTCATCTACAAAGATTGGGCACCGAATCACAACATTGCAAAGAAAAGGAATTAAATTCAATGGACATAGGAATGTGAAGACAAATTTGAGAAATTGAAATATTTTCTCACAAATGCACCAATACTAGGAATAATAGACCCAAAGAAAGATTATATAGTGTGCACATATGCCTACAAGGAAGGGCTTAGTGGATCCATAATGCAAGAAGGGAAGTTTGTATGCTAAGAGTTGAGAAATTTGAATGAGAACGAGTGCAATTATGTCACCCATGATATATAATTAGTAGCTATAGTGCATGCATAGAAAACCTGGAGGAATTACTTCCTTAGAAAAGAAATTGTATCGATGTCAAATAATGTAGGGTTGTGGTATCTATTTGATCATCCCAATCTAAACACAAGACAATATAGATGACTAGCCTTGAATAATGAGTTTGATTTTGAAATCAATCATATAAAGGGAAAGGAGAACAAAGTAGTTGATGCACTCAACCTATAGGTAGCTAACATGGAAGCTATAAGTTCTTATGAGGTTGAAATTCAAAACAAGATCAAGCGGGCCATATAGCAAGATGATAAGCTATGAACAAATCAAAGAATGCTTACAGCAGGAGCCAAAAGGAACAATGAGTAAAAACTTCTCTCTCACCGAGGATGCACGGTTGAAGTTCAAAGGAAGGTGGTATATACTATGCATGGCCAACTTTAAGAAGCTCATTTTGGATGAATTTCATAAAAGGCCATATTTTGGTCATTCAAGCTATCCAAAAATGATAACAACTATAAAAAAAAATATTATTGGTTAGAAATGAAAAAGGATTTGGTTGAATATATTGCTAGATGCTTAAAGTTCCAAAAAGTGGAATGTAGATATCTAATGGGATTGCTAAAACCAATCCCCATTCCTGAGTGGAAGTGGGAAGTCATAACAATGGAATTCATTACCAAATTTCCAAGAAAAAATAGGCAATGTGATTCCATGATGGTGGTGTTAGATAAGTTGAGCAGGGTAGCCTTATTGGGTCTTGCACAAAACTAGCACCCAAATATTGTGAGCCATTTTATGTCATCAACAGAGTGGGGATTGTGGCCTACAAACTGGCCATACAACCCATAATATAGGAACATGTTGTATTCCACATATCTTTTCTTAAAAATCATGTATGTGACTCTAAACATGTTGTTTATTGATATGTGATACAAAACAAATTTAGGGGAGAATTCTAGCCAAAGCAATTGTGCATTTTGGATCATGGGAAAATCACAATCCATAATCAAATAATGGAGTAGGTAAAGGTGCAATGGAGGCACTTTGGAACAAATGAAGCAACTTAGGAGATGGATGAACCAATGAGGGTACCATACCCATTTTGGTTTGATGAATAATAAATTATAAATGTGAATGTAAATGTAAAAGAACTATGTGTAAAAAGTTCTTGTAAATTGTGTGTTCGGACATAAAACACCGAGGATGATGTTCCTCTAAGGGGGCAAGGTATGTGACAACCATTATTGATAATCCAATTAGTAAATATTAGTATGAAGTGTAATGCATGTAAATAATGTGGCAATGTATGAAGGGAGTCAACATGGATTTAGAGGACTGAAGAGGAGGAGTTGATTTTAAACCCAAGACATTATATTTATTTCACCACCAATCTCCCTGCTCTATTCATGGGACTTTTGTACAAGCATTTAATTTATGGAATGGACTCCTTAATGGGAGGATAAGACCTATAGTCTTGGTTCTTCTAGAGATGTGGGTGTGCTTAACATGCATGATGTACGGGAGGAGAATTTGATGAGAGACAAAGGTGGAGAAGAGAGTGATTAAGGTATTATGCATGAGGAGGTGTCATCCTATCAAGTTAATTGATTGTGTAGTATACAAGTGAGAGAAGAATATGTTCGAGAATATGAATGATTTAACGCACAAAATTAAAGAATGTAGAGCATGAATAGGAAGTGGATGTGAACTGTGAGGAAAATATAACCTATGAGAGCCTGTGTTCTACCTTGAGGATGGTATTCCCTATGTTTTCTAAGGTCTATGAGTGTGCCTGTGAATTATTATTTCAAACAGAATTCAATGGAGTCGGGACGCTCAAGTGTTAATAAGGGTTTATACCTAGTTAAGTTCTTACTTAGATAGTTGATAAACACTTGAGTAGTGGCTTGTCTTAGGACTGAAAAAATACTGGGATATTAGTTGAGATTGATAAACTACTTGACAAGATAAGACACCCAAGAATTAGTTGAAAGGTATGATAAACCCCTAAGTGGCTAGCCTTGAGGTTGATAAACCACTCAGAAACTTTCTTAGTAAGTTGATAAATCTCATGGAAATGGAATATCTACTCCTATAGTAACTAATCTAGTTGATAAACATCCATTTATACATATATAGTCCTTTTCCTAGAACTAAGCTAAAAATCTCTAGGCCTTGGATGAACCCTTTTGGTTAATGGTTAACTTATGGAGGGTCACTATGTGTTATAGCTTGGGGGCTATTGAAAAATCACCTAAGAAATGGACTCTACCTCTTATAATAATTTATTGGTTGGTTGCAAGAGAACTCCTGAGAATTGACCTCCTTGGACTCTAAATCTGGTTTGAGGGTGGTCAACTACAAGAACAATTGCAATGTAGTTGACCTATGATTGGGTGGAGAGTTGAAGTCCCTCCCTCAGTTTTCAATCAATAAGAAAAACATACAAGTGCATTCACTTGGACTTTTGTTGTGTTACAAATGTTGAACGCTATTGTTATCTGTCATAACAATGAATGTAATTGTATTTTTTTGGAGGAATGATATTAATCATGGTTTTATATGATTTTTTATATATGTGACTACTTCCAAGGTTTGGTAGGGATTTGTAGATCTGTTGTGACCACTGATAAACTCATGAATATATGGTCACTTACCTAATATGTTGTGATTTTATTGATGATATGTACGAATAACATGTATAACAATCATGTATCGACTATTGGTATTTTGTGGTCAATGAGCGTGAGACACGATATATCAATGAATCTGGTAATTCATATGGAGAAGCATGGATATAGTCTATTTTTTTTTCTATGTTTGACACCTAAGGTGTCATTTTTGTAATGCAAAAACTACTCCTATTATGTTAATATTACAGAGGACCGTTGATCATCTGGAATGGCTTCATGATCCATCATAGTCCTTGAGACTGTAAGTCTAGTCATTATTCAAAAATGGGATTAGAATTAAGGTGGATGAACTTTGTTAACAATTGCAATGAGTCAGAGTCTACTTAGGCTAAGAAATGCATGCCAAAAGATGGAGATAATCATGTACCGGGGAATGGATATGTCTCTTCGTGAAATAGGAACTTGATATTCAATAATTATGTTATGAGTTGATGGGATTGTGGAATGAGAGGGTTCTGTTGATAGTGTTGGGCCTTTCAACATTCAGGGGGGTATCCCTGATATGTGGTACCAATTATACCTCACACCATTTGGGATAGGAGCCTCATCAGGAATATGGCTTGTTTTTTTTTTACTAACACATTTTCCTTGGATTTAATTGTTAGCAAAAGAGAGATAATCACATACGTGCCTTTGAAAATCAAGCTTGTGTGCTTGGTGAATGTTCATTTGAAAATGCATCAAGGTTCTTCTACAACAAAGAGGAGAGAAAATGAGTCTCTAAGAGAGAAGTAATAGTACTACCCTAATAAAGACACACATGAAAATGAATGTGTTGTCTAACATCTAGTGGAATAGTCCACAAAGACACGATGACCGTTACAAGCATCACAACATGTTATCAATTATATAGGCACTAAAATAACGAAATAGTTCAACTATATTAAAGCTGGTAAAAGTAAACATGAATCACAAAAAATCATACAATAGTCTTACAAACATTCATCATCCATGTACAAAAATGTGTTGGTTGTCAGGCTTCAATTATTAGGTAAAAGTACCAAGATGCATGAATTCAACGAAAATCACTTTCTCCAATAGTGGAGCGTTGGAGCCACTACTTTCTCCCCAAAAGTACCAACTTATCTCTCTTATGCCTTATGGGAGAAGCCAAGGTTAAAATTACCTTACATGAGGAATGAGGATCTATTTATAACTTGAGGAGTGACCTTTTTATATCCTCATGACTCTTGACTTTCGAGCTTCTAGTGACCTTTAGAATTTTGCGACCTTTGAAGCTCCGAATGACTTTTGTAATTGCATATGACTTTTAATATTACATATCCTTTGGACTTCCATGACTCTTGAGTTCACACATGAATCTTTGACTTATACTCATTTCTATTTTACAATGATTACAATAATGCATCTTTGTCTTCCATCTCATCATATTATGAAACTAGACATGTCAATATCTTGGATTATTAGGACATTGCCGTAACTAATGACATGGATCTACTTCATTGTTGACATGGTTTTCATTGTGTCTTTTTTTTTATCATCATCTTATCATGGTTCCTCCACCCTCCGAAGGGTCTTCAAACTTTTGATTCTTAATGAAACTTTGATCATCAAGTTTTAAGTGTGTTCTTGGTTCTTCTTGTGCTTCCTTTGTTTATCCTGTTTGCCCAATCTTCCTTGTTTGCACTTTCCATAAGGTTCCTGGAATACTTGTTTCTGCAATCACTCATGATGAGAAACTACTAATATGAAAATATCTTACTCTACCATTTTTATGCATATTTTCTTGTTTGTGTCCTTTCAACACACTTAAAATGGTCAACGGAGATTCAGGGTGCAAGTGCACACTTGAAAAGGTTGAAGGATCGAGGAGGACGAGCTTTGGGGCTTCAACATGCACTCATGCACCCTAAGGAAGAAAGTAATAAAGGAAGAACGCATGTCGCAAGTCGAAAGGACAAAGGGGAAGGATTCAGGCTTCCTAAGTGCGCTATGTGCCCAAGGGAGAAAGAGAGGGTGCATGGCACACTCCTGAATGCTGAAGGTTGAGGCATCTTGCCTTCGGGGTGTGCTCATGTGCCTAGGAGGCCTTGAGAAGGGTGCATGGTGCAATATTGAAGGCTATATGTTGAAGCTTCATGCCTCTAGGGTGCAACAATGTACACAAGTCAGGTTAGGAGGGCGTAGGGTGCATCGGGGAAGGCTGACGGGTTGAGATTCAGGTGTTTAGGATGCGCCAATGCGCTCAAGGAGGGTGCACTTCTTCGAGTCTAAGGAGTGCACTCAAGGAAGACTTAGTCTCTTTTTGAGGGTGCAGTTCAAAATATAGAAGGGGATTCATGCTTTTGGAGTGTTCCGAGCTCTATAGGATGTTGCAGGGTGCACTTCTGAACAACAAAGGATCACCCATAAAAAATAATGTAAACTTTGAAATGGGAACTGATACGATTACCCGTTTCGTTGAGGTAGCAAAAAATTCAACAAATTTTGAAAAGTGGTGATGCAGAATAATATTATATATATAATATATATATATATATTATATATTTATATATATAATTAGCATAGTTTTTTGACACTTTTTTTTTTTTTTTATGTAATTAGTTTTTAGAATGTTAGTGATTTGCATGCTGATTTTAAAAAGTGTTGATTTTGCATCAGGCCCTTTTTTTAAAGGCCCTATTTTTTTACTTTAAAATTTCTAATGTATTAAATGTGAATAATTATTTTCTAAATTTAGAAATTTTTGAAGTGGTCTTCTTCTTCATATTTTCTTGTTTTTCTTTTATTTGTTTCTTTATTTTTTTGTAGTGAGATCTTTATTTTTTTGCATAGTTAAAGAAGAAGGTCGATATTTTAAAGTTTCAATATTCTACATATTTATATATTGAATAATTAATTTTTCAATGCACATCAAATAATTGTCTCTAAAAAAACAATAATTTTTAACAATTGACATAAAAATAACCATTTTGAACATAAATACAACTAAAAAATTACATATTTTGATAATTTGTTGCTAGAAATGACATGTGAAAATCACAATTTTTATAGGAATTTTTAACAAAAAATGGTTAAATATTTTTTTTATGAGTTTCATGTCAAAAAATAATAATAATCACTGTTTTTTCCAAAAAATAATGATTCATATATAAATTAAAGCGAAAATCACATAATACAAATATTGAACACATAACAACATTAATTGAATGCTTATTTTTCTCATAAAATGTCAAAGTCAAAACATTACAAGTATAACTAATTAATAGTTACAAAAAATGAACTTGATTTCCAAGCATAACTTAAATTTAATCAAGAATATCACATAATCCAAACTCTTCATCCTCTATAGTTTCATCATTGTCTTCTTCCACAATATTTTCTGCTTCATTTTATTCATTTTCCTCTTCTAGTGATCTTTGATGTCTACGAATCTCCCAATGTATGCCTTTCCAATCATTCCATGTAATGATGATTAAGGTTCCTTTTCCTTTTTTTCCACACGTGATTCACTAAAATCCCCTTTCTACAACCCAACTTATTGCATTGCATCTGGAAGAAATTGAAGAGCATTAATCCTTTGCTGAATAAATTTGCGTTGTACTAGATCGTTTTCAATGGCAATGCGATTTATACCTTTTTGTAGGCAACATGCTAGTGTTGTACCTAATTATCAAGCACAAAAGAAATAATGAAGTAAATTAGTATAATGACATATAAATTAAGAAAGAAGATATTGAAATTCAATTATATACAATAAAACTTACCTAACCAAGAAACTAAATCCAAAACCCAATTTCCTTCATTTGAACATAAGTCTATAAGATAGTTAATCAATGACTAGTTTTTGATAAATGTTAACTATATGTCCTTTTGCTTCTTTATCTTCATATGTTAGTTTTTTCACAACAGCATCATAAACCAGTATCTAGTTATGATTCTTTCCATCTACCCGATTAAAAAGCATAGACATATAACTATCATCTTTTGTCCAACTATAAATATGGATGAACTCATAATCATTTATAATTGGTTGATCTTCACGGTTAGGAAGATTTGACTTCTTCCTGTAACATGAAATAGTAAAATTTCAATTAACTTGTACATAAATGATTTTTTTAACATTAATCAAACATACATTTTCAACATCTTACCATGTAAGTTGTATCCTTGAGTTTGTTTTCCCTTTGAAGCTTGTCTATAACATTGCCGATTGTGTGTATGAATGAAATGTCACAAATCTGCATAATGGTGATGATGTGACTTCTACAAATCCCACAACCACTTTACTAAGAGCTTGATAAGTATAAGGGTCACTATCATAGTCAATGTTTGGGATATTGAAACCATGGGGAATATCTACAATAACTAGGGAATAATACCTTTTAGGTATGAGCTTAGCAATTTATTCATAGTCACCTTGTATTACTTGATATTGAATAGTTTCAAGCCCATTCCAAATGAAATGAGTAAGAGTTGGATCAAGTTCATCATTCCTAAGGCACTTCTTTCTCAACCTTTCGATCCTAATTTTTTCAATAAAGGTTCTTAAACTATCTAGTTCTCCATTTGCATCCTTCCTCATCTTTAATAAAATTAAAAATATATGTATAAGTTATAAAATAAAAATAGTATATGGCTGAATAAAAATAATGTATAAATCAACATACCTTTCTAAATGCAAGATAAAAATCTTTTAGTGTTGATGTAGAACTTAAATCTGGACAGTTGCGTACAACATCATCCCAACTATATTCATTCAACAATTTAACCATTTGTTCTTGTGTTTTCATGTAAACCTTGTGACTGAATAGATAAAGTAAAAAAAGTTAGTATAATGATATGTATAACAAATACTACCAAGAAGAATATGTTATATTTAATATAAAATTGTAATCTAGAAATAAATAAAAATAATTCAACAAACATTCTTTTGAAATTCCTCAGACATTTCCTCCATTGATAATTCCCCTCACTTCACACAAGATAATATTGTTTTGACAATTTTTTCATACTTCACTCCTTGCAATGCTCTCCAAGGTATAATAGTCATATCTTGTGGAAGTTGCTTCATTTTAGGACCTAATTTACTGTTGCTACATACCAATGGTTTAGACATTTTCACCTTCTGCTTTTTAATGCCAATGGTCTCCCACATGCTAAAAAACTCATTAATCAATTCCCATATCTATCCAGTTCTAAATGCCGACTGGAAAATGTTATTAATACTTTTGAATATATAAGTATTTAATCTTCTACCTTTTGAACTGATTTTCTCCTCAATTTGATAGCCTATTTCCATACAACATTCCTTTCGGAATTCTAGAGTAACATTTATCTTATCCCCGCCACATTTTTCTTCAAATTCATTATGAATAAATCTAACCCTTTGGATGAAAGTCATAGACATCCTATATTGATTATCTGAATTATGATCCCATGCCAATCATTTTTCTTATGTATCTGATAAACCAGCATAAATGATATATTTCATTGTTTCAAAACATGGGTTATTGGGATAGTCCTCCATAAATTTCCTTTGAGATTCTAAAAAATGGTTCCCCCAAGCAAATAATAATTGTATTCAAAACAGTTTGACTTATCAAATGCTTCTTTGTTTGGAACTTGAATTGGATCAACAAGAAGTGCATAATTAACCACATGAGAATATGACTTGTACCTCATCAATGTCTTCAAGTTGTCAAAATGCAAGTGGTGTGGATTTCTGATTTTATATTTCAATTGTCCTTCACTTGGCTTATATATTTGTCTCACATTAAGCTAAAATATACGACCACCATCAATTAATTTTGTCTTTTTCAAGTTATGTCGAATGGCATTTTCTTTTGTTTTAATAATGCCATCCTCTAAATCAACTCCTCGTGTAATGATTTGCTTGCTTTCTTTTGAATTTTCACTAGGATCTTCACTGTTGGAAATGACTACTTGAGAATGTTTGGTGGTCTAATTGCAGGTGTAAGGGATAATTGTTCAAATCTATAAATGATTTCCTCAAGCACAGGTGGAAGTTCTTCTTCAATTTATTTTTCAGTTTCAGTCATCCACCTCCAAACTTAGATATTCTACTAAAACAGCATAATTGCTAAAATTCCCTGAAAATTAGCGGAACTTCACTTACCCCTAGAACCGAAAGGAAAACAACATCGTTATTCATAAACTTCTCACATCTACCTTTCTCGCAACCTTTATCATGTTAATTCTCCACTGTCGATCCTCTTTTTTCAATCCAACAGTTGGCACTTTCCTCGCTCGCAGACTAGTCGGGTGATCCTCCACCGTTGATCAAGCCTGCTTGATCCAACGGTTGACGCTTAATATTGCATGGAATTCTTGCCAATGTTTATAAAGATGAGAGCACACGAGAAAAGCAGTTTCTCTGTGCTACCTGTCGGCTGCTAAATGGAATCATGTGACTATCCCAAAATACCACTTACCGCCTTGAGCCCGTGCGAAAACAACTTTCGCCTATGAATACCACTTTACTCATCTATTTAACTCCGATGCTTGTTTGCACATGACTACCATAGATCTAACGGTTTCGTCGATCGAACGATTCTAGGCTTCTTCGGGTTCCCTCACAAATTTATTAGACTTTTTCCTCCGGCTATGATTTTATCACTTCCACCAAGTTTAGGTTGTGCTTAAGTTATACTTCTTTAAACATATCCCGACTATTTCAATACACAGAAATAAAGATTTAATCGTGATAACACAAAGTTATATTATCAACCTCAAATTCTAAAGGATCAAACTGGAAATTAATAATACGCAGAGATATTTCAAAGGAATCCAAGCCTCCAGGATTTAACAATTCATGCACAGGATACATAGAGATACATCAATAGTTCAATTCTTTTACAGTATAATTCTCAATAGCCAAATCCAGCCAAATCCTCTTACAATAGTTCAAAGCTTACATGAATACCTTACATTCAACAATCTAATCCTCAATCAATGGATAGAATCTATCTAATCCTAGATAAATACCTAAACTGCTTGATATTCTCCTCGAGAATCTCAACTGTCTAAGCTACTTGGATTAATTACAATCATTCAAATACCTATATCTATCTCAAATCCTATCTAGAAAACTTTGTAAATTAACAGCTAAAGGATCCCACACCTTTTCTTGTAAACGTTTCTTGTATTTTTGGAATAAAAACGAAGCCTTTTGTCTTGAAGCCTCATGCTCCTGCATCAGACTCCTAAGGAAAAAATTCTTCATGGGCTCCTGTCCATGAGCTCCTATACAAAACTACCCAGCTTCTGTAGCATGGTATCTGTCACTCAGGAAGCATCAACAACTGGTTTATCTTTCCACTTGACCAAGTACTGAAAATACTTTGGTCCACTTGTCTTCTTAAGCACTATTTTATCCAATATCTTCTCCGGTTGCAATGCCTTTGTTGTAGGTAACTGTTTTACCCAATCAACCTCTTGTTCCCCCTTGTCTTCCGCTGTGTCATCTTCGTGTCCCTTTTCATACCTATACAAATCAACAACATTGAAAATTGGAGATATTCCAATACTAGAGGGTTATTCAATTTCATATTCATTTGCAAAAAAATTCCTTAAGACTCTACATGGTCCTATTTTCATAAATTTTAACTTGTTATACTCACTTTTTGGAAATCTTTCCTTCCTTAGGTGTGCCAAAACCAAATCTCCAACTTCAAAATTAACTTCTCCCTTCTTCAAATCTACTTTGTTCCTGTACTTTGTGTTTATGTCTTGTAACTGTTGTTTTACCTGTTCATGTATTGATTGAATATCTAAAGCAAAATCTTCTTCTTGAGCGCTCCTCATTTCCTCTTTACCCAAATCTCTTAATTTAGACACTCCTCTTGGGTACATTCCATAAACTATATGGAATGGACTCTTCCATGTACTCCTATTAGGAGAATCATTATAAGCATATTCTGCCTGTGGCAAAACTTGATCCCATTGTTTCGGATGTTCACCTACAAGAATTCTCAGAAGATTACCCAAGCTTCTATTTACAACTTCAGTCTACCCATCAGTCTGAGGATGATAAGTAGAACTGAAACTCAGTTTAGTACCAAGTTTCCTCCACTAAGTCCTCCAGAAATGACCAACAAATATGGTATCTCTCTTTGAAACAATGCTCTTAGGTAACACATTCAACCTTACAATTTATTAAAAAAACAAATTTGCAATATGAGTAGCATCACTAGTTTTATATCATGGAATAAAATGTGCCATTTTTGAAAATCTGTCAACTACTACATAAATCGAATCATTGCCTCTCTGAGCTTTTGGTAAACCCAAAATAGAGTCCATACTTACCATATCCCAAGGTCTATCTAGAATGGGTAATGGAACATACAAACCTTTGTTTTGCTTCGTTCCCTTTGCATATTGACAAACTTTACAATTCTTCTCATACTTTTCTACTTCAGATCTCATCTTCAACCAAAAATAAAACTCGTTCAATTGCTCATAAGTCTTTTCTGCACCAAAATGTCCTCCAAGTCCACCACTATGTTTCTCCTTGATCAACTTTTCTCTCATAGAACAATTTGGTATGCATAGTTGAATTCTTTTAAACAACAATCCTTCTTGCAAGAAATAATGCAGTCACTTACTTCTATCTAACAAAACAAGATTCTTACAAGCTTCAAATGCCTCTTCAAAATCTAAATCTTTCTCATATACTTCCTTAAGAAAATCAAAACACAACACTTGAATTTGACGATCTTGAACTAAAATTCTTTTTCTACTTAAGGCATCTGCTACTTTGTTTGATTGACCAGTTATATGTTGTAATACAAAATTAAAACTTTGAAGATATTCTACCCACTTTGCATGCTTCTGGTTAAGCTTTGGTTGTTGCATAATGTACTGCAATGCATGGTAATCTGAATAAAGTATGAACTCCTTAGTCATCAAGTAATGTCTCCACTTCTTCAAAGACTGCACCACTACATAAAATTCCTTGTCGTAAGAAGAATATTTCTTCTTTGACTCATTCAATTTTTCACTGAAATAAGCTACAGGTCTGTCCTCTTGGCTTGAAACAGCTCCAATGGCTTCTCCACTGGCATCACACTTCACTTGAAAAGTTTTATTAAAATCAGGAAATATCAAAATAGGTTTCTCAATAATCTTTCTTATCAATGGCTGGAAGTTCCTTTCTGCTTCAATAGCCCATTTAAATGGTTGTCTGTCCTTCTTTATAGTGTCAATAACAAAAGCATTTATATTACTAAAATTCGTTATGAATTTCCTATAAAAACTAGAAAGACTGTGAAAACTTCTTACCTCAAAGACACTTTTTGGTGAAGGCCACTCCATGATTGCCTTGATCTTCTCTTGATCCATCTTTAACCCATCAACAAAAACAAAAAAACCCAAATATACCAACTCTTCTTTCATGAATGAACATTTATTTAAATTTAACAGTAACATCTCTTGTTGTAGCCTATGTAAGACATAATTCAGATGTCTCACATGTTCCTCATTTGATCTGTTGTAAACTAATATATCATCCAGATATACTATTACAAATTTACCAATAAATTCTTTCAAAACTTCATTCATGAGCCTCATAAATGTACTAGGAGCATTTGACAACCCAAAAGGCATTACCATTCATTCATACAATCCTTCATTTGTTTTAAGAACAGTTTTCCATTCATCCCCTTCTCTAATTTTGATTTAATGATAACCACTTTTTAAATCTAACTTTGTAAAGTATTTTGCTCCACTCAAACAATATGTCAAATCTTCAATTCTAGGTAAAGGAAATCTATACCTGGTTTTTATCTTGTTGATTTCTCTTGAATCCGTGCACATTCTCCAGCCCCCATCTCTATTGGGGCTCAACATTGTTGACACTGCACAAGGACTCAAACTCCTCTAATCAGTCCCTTATCTAATAGTTCCTGAACCTATTTCCTGATTTATTCATTCTCTGTGGGACTCATCCTGTAAGCTGCTTTATTTGGTATATTTTCTCTTGGAATCAAATCTATATGATGACTGATTTTTCTAATGGGTGGTAACTCATCAGGAAAATCATCTAGAATGATATCACAATAACTGTCCAACATCTCTTGAATTTCAATTGGCAAATCAGAAATTTTTGTGGAAGTAATTATTACCTTGGGTTTGCAAATTAGTGCAAAATTTACCTCATCCTCTTCAATCTGCAATAAGTACTTCTTTCCACTCAACAATAGGGTCTTTGGATTAGGTTTCCTTGATGCATCCTCTTCTTCCACATGCAACAGTGTATGATTGACACTATATTTACTAAATTTGTATGTATTCTTCTTTCCATCATGCATAACTCCTCTGTCATACTACCAAGGTCTTCTTAGAAATATGTGACACACATCCATAGGCATCACATCACACAGGATTTTGTCTTTGAATTTGCCCAGCTAAAACTCCACTTCACACTGCTCATTCACTATCAATCAATATCCCTTTTGAAGCCATGACACCTTGTAAGGTTTTGGGTGTTTCTTTGTCTTCAATTTCAACTTCTCCACCACTTATGTGGAGACCAAATTATCTGTACTACCACTATCAATTATCATCTGACAACATTTCCCTTGAACCTTGCACATAGTCTTGAAAAAGGTCTTTAATTGCTCTGGTTCAAAAATTTCCTTAGCCGACTTTAACAAAACTTTGTTAACTACCAAAGATTCCACTTTCTCTAGTAAATTTTCTTCTTCTATTACCTTTGCTGCTTCCTCTTCAGTCTTAGCAACAATTCCATTTCTCTAATTTATTCCTATGTTTTCTGGGCACTCATAGGTTTTGTGTCCCAGTTTGTTACATCTGTAACATCTGACTTCTCTTCCTCTACCTCTTCCTCCTCTTCCTCTGGAAAAACGCCCTCTGTCAATTGCATCACCTCTTGTGGGGGCATGCTGACTTGAGTTGCTGCTAGCTCCATCTCTAGGTGTTGTAGACCTTCCTCTACGACCTTGACTTCCCCTACCTTAGAAAGTACCTCTATTTCTAGAAAATTGCTTCCTCGTGAGTTTTTTTTCAACCTTCAATACCATTTGATAAGCCTCTTCTACTATTTTAGGAGACAGTACACTTATCTCATCTTGGATCTCCATTCTGAGACCATTTACATATCATTCAACTTTCTCATCTGTATCTTGGATTTGTCCTGCTCTTATCCTCACTTTGTAAGATTCCTCTATGTATTCCTTCACTGTCATAGACCTCTGTCTAAGGTTCTACATCTGTCTACATATGTCTGTTGATAATCACTTGGGAAAAACTTACCTTTTAACTTTGCCACCATCCTATTCCAATTTTTAATTGGTTGTTTACCAAGTCTTCTTCTTTCTACCTGCACTCCATCCCACCAAAGTGTTGCATGTGCTTTCAATATTGTGATAGAAAACTTCACTTTCTTTCCTTGTTCTGTTTCTTCATAATCAAAGAATTTCTCCATGTCATTAATCCAATCTATCAATTCCTTAGGGCTTAATCTTCCTATATAAATTCAAGTCTGGGTTTAGATGTGGATCTCAATACTAACTTAAAGAATCTCATTTCAAGAGTTACATCTGCAGGTTCCTCTTCTTTTGCAACTCCAACTTCAGGGTCACTTACATCTCCAGCATCTTCATCTCTTTCCATTTCCATTGCTTCTAATCTAGCTTGCATCTGTTGCATAGCTTCTAATACTTCAGAATTTGCAACTGGTCTTCCTCTTCTTCGACCATCACCTCTTCCTCCAACTCTGAAAGCCATGTTGTATTTCTTTTTCTGATCCTTGAGATCCTGTTCAATGTCAGTAGGCTACTCTGATACCACAAATGGTGGTCTAGTTGCAGGTGTAAGGGATAATCATTCAAATCGAGAAACAATTTCCTCAAGCACAGGTGGAAGCTCTTCTTCAATTTCTTTTCCAGTTTCAGTCATATGCCTCCAAACTTAGATATTCTACTAAAACAACAGAATTGCTAAAATTACCCGAAAATTAGAGGAATTCACTTACCCCAGAACCGAAAGGAAAAAAACACCACTATTCATAAAATTCTCGCATCCGCCTTTCTCCCAAACTTTATCGCATTAATTCTCCACTGTTGATCCTCTTTCTTCAATCCGACGTTTGGCGCTTTCCTCACTCGCAAACTAGCCGGGTGATCCTCCACTGTTGATCAAGCCCACTTGATCCAATGGTTGATGCTTAATATCACGTGGAATTCTTGTCAATGTTTATCAAGCTGAGAGCATGTGAGAAAAATAGTGTCTTCGTGCTACATGTTAGCTGTTAAATGGAATTGCGTGACTATCCCAAAATACTGCTTACCTCCTTGAGCCCGCGTGAAAATAGCTTTCACCTATGAAGACCGCTTTACTCCTCTATTTAGCTCTGGTGCTTGTTTGCACGAGACTACCATAGATCTATCGATTCTGTTGATCAGATGGTTCTAGGCTTCTTCGCATTCCCTCATGAATTTATCAGACTTTTTCCTCCTGCTATGATTTTAGTGCTTTCACCAGGTTTAGGATATGGTTAAGTTATATTTCTTTAAACATATCTCGACTATTTCAATACACAGAAATAAATATTTAATCATGATAACACAAAGTTATATTATAAACCTTGAATTCTAAAGGATCAAACTAGAAATTAACAATACACAGAGATATTTCGAAGGAATCCAAGCCTCCTGGATTTAACCATTCATGTGCAGGATACACAGAGATAGAGAGATATTTCAATTCTTTTACAGTCTAATTCTGCATATCCAAATCCATCCAAATCCTCTTCCAATAGTTCAAAACTTACATAAATACCTTACTTTCAACAATTTGGTCCTCAATCAATGGATCGAATCTATCTAATCCTAGATAAATACCTAAACTGCTTGATATTCTCCCCGAGAATCTCAACTAAGTCTAAACTACTTGGATTAATTACAAAATCATTCAAATACCTATATTCTAGCTCAAATCCTATCTAGAAAACTTTGTAAATTGACAGCTAAAGGATCCCACGCCTTTGCTTGTAAACTTTTTTTGGACAAAACGAAGCCTTTTGTCTTCAAACCTCATGCCCATGCATCAATGTTCAACTTTCATTTTCTTCCTCCTAACATTTTCATCATTAACTAGAACAAAGACATTCCTGGGCATTGTTACTTTTGGTCTTTTACGACTCTTCTCCTTTCTAACATCAACTCTAATGCAATCCTTAGTAATGGAAACATATTCTTTAGCATCAGTTTCAACTTCCTCATCTTCAAAAGTAACCTATCTACTTTTGCTATATTTATTTTCTATAGAGGTTCTTTGTTGATCCCTTGGATGTAGTTTTATAACATCATGAATTATTGTTTTTTTCTTCTTTGTCATATGTTCTTTTGACTCTGAGTAGAAACTGTTGACAACATTCATAATATCTTGCTCTATGAAATGAATGCTTCCCAACATAATTGAAAGATTTTCAATAAAATTATGTCAAACAAAATATCACTTGTCAATTAAAACTAAGTTAGAAAAATATAATGATACAATTACAATAACGCAAAATACAAATAAAAATAAAAATAATTACCATATCTTTTGCAATGTCATTTATAATTTGTTTACACAACTTTGTAGATTCCTCTTTCATGTCATACAATGACAATGATAACTAATATTTAATCTTATCATGTGACTTAGGAGGTTTTGTAAGTACATAAATAACTTCAGTGTCTAGTATCAAACATATGTCTATGACTTTTCCCAGCACCTCATAAATTTCATTATCGTGAGGGATATCAACATATAGATATATCTACACTTGGTGTTCACCTTCTCTATTAGTGTCCAGTATCAAACATAAGTCTATGAATTTTCCCAACACCTCATAGATTTCATTATCGTCAAGGATATCAACATATAGATATATATACATTTGGTGTTCACCTTCTCTATCTTTTAAATACCATACATTTTCTGTAAGCTTCACTTCTTTTGATTTCTTCTAGTATGAAATTGTCTTCTTATCGTTTGATTCACTTTATATATTTGTAGTTATTAGCTCAGGTTTGGTTCGTTCAATAGTGTTTTTTGAGGATCCACCTTTAATTTTAATTGTTTTTGGTCCATAAAGATTCACAAACATCTTCTTTGATGCCATTTTACCACAAAAAATACACATATATAAATCAGTAAATTACAAAAGAAAACAAACAAAATCTAAAAACGATAAATAATCATAAATCATAAATAATTTTATAAAACATAACCTTTTAAAACAATTAAAAAAAATGTAGCTTCATCTTGCCCCACCCCACGGCCCAACGGGCCCATGGGGGTGGAGGCTCAATTCTCAAAATTGGGCCTCCACCCCCACAAGGTCGTTGGGCTGTGGGGGTGGGGCGAGGGTTGGGCGGGAGGGGCTAGCACAACCCCCTCCTACCCCACCGCCATGGCCCATAGGGCCTCCACCCCCATGGGCTTGATGGGCCACGGGGGTGTGGCGGGGGGGGGGCTGTGTGAATCCCTCCCCCTGTCCCCATGGCCCAATGGGCCCGTGGGGGTGGAGGCCTGATTCTAACAATCACCCCTCACCCTTGGTGGGCTAGGTCGCGATGGTGGGTGCCACCAGCAGGCAGAAATGAGCCCACCATGTCCACTGCAGACATAGTAGCCTTTTTCCTACCATGGGGCTTCCGGGTAAACCTGGCTCATCTAAATTTTTAATTTGTAAAAAAAATCCAAATTTCATTAATGAAAAAAAAGTATTATTTTACTAGAATATGTTTTTGTTCAGGTATTTTACACAAAAATAGCAACCCAACTAACACATAACTAGTAGTAAACCTATTGAATTTTAAAACTTGCACACAAGAAAAGGGAAACTAACCTTTCAAATGAAATAATATTCTATTGAATATGCTTTTGATAACAATGTAGCTGCTCTACAAAATCTCTCCAAGTCTTTTAATGAACCTTGAAAAGCCTTGATATGATGTGAGGAATAGTGATAATGAAATTTATCATATAGCGGAAATTACAGAATGCTTTACCACAGAGTTAATGTGATATTAATTTGGTTTTATAAAAAAATTAACATATAAATCTTGTTATGGCCGTATCGTAAATTATGGTAAAGATAACATTATGGAATTGTTTTACTACATCGTGAATGTGGTATTAATTTTTTTTTATAAAAACTTAACATATAAATCGTGTTATGGTGATATAGAAATTTATTCCAAATGTGTGATAGAAGATATAATAAAAAAAAATTCAATTGTTTAGTAAATGTTATATAGTTTAAGTAAAAAATTAATTTAGGTAAATGATTTAGTTTACAATTTTAATTAAAAGATTTAGTTTAAAAGATTAATTTCATAAGAAAATTTTAATTGAAAATTTTCAATAAATTGTAGAAGACAATTATGGAGGAAAATGCATGAAACAAAATTTTTGGAGGGAAAAATTTCGGCGAAAAATTTAGAGGGAATTTTTCTTTCTTTAATTTATATATTGTCATTAAGAGAGAGTTCATTTTTAGCATTCAACCTTTTCTTTTTGAAAGACATGGATTCTTCTGATAGTGAAGTTTCTCTTTGTGAAGCATCAACATCTTCGTCACGTAACAACTCTATTCATATTGATGAATATGACGGAAATTCTTCCACTATGAATAGAGAGTCAAACCTTCCACTTAGTCCTAATCCTAAGGACTATGAGAGAAGCACTCATGAAGGGAAGGATGAAGAATTTCAAATAAATAAAGAGTCATGGTTTCCACTTAGTCCTAATCCTATGGACTATGAGAGCAGTAGTGATGAAGAGCATGATGAAGATTTTCAAATAAATAAAGAGTCGTGGTTTCCACTTAGTCCTAATCGTATGGACTATGAGAGAAGAAGTGATGAAGATCGTGATGAATAATTTCAAATGAATAAAGAGTCACAGTGTCCACTTAGTCCTAATCCTATGGACTATGAGAGCAACAGTGATGAAGAGCATGAGGAAGAATTTAAAATGAATAGAGAGTCAAGGTGTCCACTTAGTCCTAATCCTATGGACTATGAGAGAAACAATCATGAAGAGCATGATGAAGAATTTCAAATGAATAGAGAGTCACGGTTTCCACTTAGTCTTAATCCTATGGCCTATGAGAGCAACAGTGATGAACAACATGATGAAGAATCCCAAATGAATAGAGAGTCATGGTGTCTACTTAGTCCTAATCCTATGGACTATGAGAGCGGTAGTGATGAAGGATAGGATAATGAATTTCCAATAAATCGAGAGTCACATTTTCCACCTAGTATTAATCCTTAGGACTATGAGAGCAGCTGTGACAAAGGGTAGGATGAAGAATTTCCAGTTAGTAAAGAGTCACATTTTCCACATAGTCCTAATCCTATGGACTATGAGAGCAACACCGACAATGCACATGATGAAGAATATCCAATAAACATCGAGTCAAATTTTCCCTTTAGTCCTAATTCTAAATGCTATGAGGGTAGCATTGAAGAAGGGAAAGATGAATAATATCCTCCAAGTCGGTAGTTCAAAAGCACAGATGATCATAGTGAGGATAATACTCCTCATAATGATGATGAAAATGCTTATACAAGTGATGATCCAGTGATGGAGATGTTGCTAGCAATTATTGTATTGAGGAGTAGGAGCAGACCTTTTCGTATCTATCCAAGATGTTCTAGTTATACAAGGGGTGGAGTAGAATATCTAATGAGATGAAGTTCTATTAGTGCTCTCATTTCAAGTGAATGTTGTCAAAAATATTGTTTGAAAAATATGGATTTCAAGTTTACATTAGAGAAAAGGAAGAGATATTTTTCAATGAATACAAGCATGAAAAAAATCATATTTAGTAGGGTGAATGCAATCTACATTGTCAGGTTATGATTATCATATTGGGTATTTATTTATCTATAGAAAGGTTTTCAAAATGTTTCATTCAATGGGTAATTTTCGTCTCTCAAGAATCCAAGAAAATTTGGAAAAGGATCCAACATTTTATTCAGAAGTACATCATAGATGACAGCGTGGGCCATTATCAAATACTGCAATGTCATAGATGAAAGAATTATTTTCAAAGCATGGAGAGTGTATGCCAAATAGAAAGACAATACATATTCCAAATAATTTCTCAAGACGAGAAATCTACAACTTATACAAAGAACATACGTGTTGAAGGACATGGTTGATTTATTACATATCAATATTTTGTGAAGATATGGAAGAAAGAATTCAACAAGGTTTGTATTCCTGAGAAGACAAGGATGGGGATTTGCAGTAGATGTGCTTCTCTTAAATAAAAAAGGGATAAATGTGAAGGGGCAGAAAGAGGTAAGCATTCATAAGATTAATTTTTAAAATTGTATAGTCATCAACTATGAAAACGTATTTATTAATGACTTTCTTTTATGTTGTGTAGATTCCATTGTCAAAGCAATTTAAGAGCATCACAAACAACAAATAAGTGGAAGGAAAAAGTTGCACAAGGATCAAAATAAGTGTTATGATAATACAAATAAATATTTGGGTTTGATAATTGATGGTATGAACCAGAAGAAAACACTCCTACCACAGTTTGTTCGCACACCCAAAAATTTATAGAAGGAAAATTGTATTCAGTATGACTTGGTCAGTTGTATGGTCTTCAATGGGAAAATGTTGCCAAGGGTATACCTCACATCTCCAAATATTCATAATGATGCAAATCTAACAATAACCATAATTCATGATGTGCTTTCTCATTGGTCTAGTAATCTTCCTGAAGTTTTATATCTACAAGTGGACAACACTTGTGAAAACAAAAATCAGATTGCTTTTGGATATTTAAACATGCTTGTTGAATTGAGAATTTTTCAAAAGGTAAAGGTTGGTTTCCTTCTTGTTGGGAACACTCATGACCATGTTGATCAGATGTTCAGTCATTTTTCAGTCACATTGAGGAAAGAAGATGGTAGCTTGCCATCATTAATTGAATGTATTAATAAATCATACATTCCAGAGCCAATTTTTGATATGTTGGAAGAAATTGTTGACATGCAAAGGTTTTATTTTGGGATTGCGTGGTGAGGAGAAATGCATTTAACAACTTAATACATTAGATTCCAACATCAATTTCGTATCAAAAAAATTGATGGGAAAACACTAATATGGGGCAAGAAGTATTCAACTACTACAGAATGGGCGTCGTCGTCAGGTTTGTTAGTTTTTGAAGTTCATTCCAAATCATCCAATATTTGTGTCGAATATATTGTTATTACAATCAGTTGTTGAATTTCATAATGCACGTAGCCAACATAGAGATATAAATTATTCTGATTTCCTGGAAGAAATTAAGAAATATATTAGATATACATATGAGTACTTTGATATTGCTGATTTAGTTTGGTGGGAGTCTTTTTTCAATAATCAAAGCGTTATGATTTCAAGAACAAAAAATGAAAATATACCTTTGAAAAATCCATTATTTGACCACAAAA
Organism: Pinus taeda; assembly: GCA_000404065.3. Lineage (NCBI taxonomy): Eukaryota > Viridiplantae > Streptophyta > Pinopsida > Pinales > Pinaceae > Pinus > Pinus taeda. The sequence goes on from APFE030328941.1 coordinate 81,816, forward strand.
TGTGTCAAATGAACATGAGGAAAGAAACGTTGTTGAACAACAACAATCTCAAGGTATGATTAATTCTTCACAAGTAAAGGAAAGAGAAATGTATATTGGTTCTAGAACATCTCATTCACAACGTGAAGCCATGAAAGACCTTTACAGGGGTTCAGTACAAAATATTAATGAGGGTTTCATGATCGTAGTGCTAGCAGATTGAGATCCCAATCGCTAGTCATTTTGGGTTGCTAAGGTTATAAAGGTCATTACAAAAAATGAAGATGTTGCAAGTGTTGAAGTACATTGGTATGCCACAAGTACACACCCATTAAATCATGTGTACAAGCCAAAGATGGTAGTTGATAAAAAAATTGGTGGAAAGAGAAAAAGAAAGGGTACAAATACAAATTGTCGCTACACACACCTCTTAAAATTGGAGGATGTTGACATACTTGTTTATGAATTCAATTTAAAAAAGAGAGGAACTCTTCGCTTCAAGACGATAGAGATTCTGAAGAGGTAGTTACTAGAAGGAATAGTGTTGAGATGGGAGTCTGTTGAAACCAGTCATAGATCCAGAAGAATTTTGAAACCTGAAATGGTGGGCATGCATATGGACTCATATGGGGAACTAGTTAATGAAAGAGAAGAATATGGAACACTAGATATCATTTTGGGATGGGGAAATAGTTTGAATGACTTACTTAATGCATTTGAATCCCAAAATGATATCTAATATAATGCACTGCGAACACCCCAATACTTATTTCAAAAGAGTGAAGGGAACTCTACCTGAATGGTTCATGAGGCACAATACTTGCTAAGGTTTTGAAAATGCAGTAGCAAGCTAAGTGGGCTTGATTATGGAGAAAAATTCCATAGTTAAGCATGCTTGAGCCAGAGGCGATTTGGGATGGGTGACCTCCCAAGAAGTCTTGGTTACCAGGTGCAAGCCCCAGAAGTGACGATTGACGCTGTGTGATTCATTTCACTAGTTTCAATCCCACTTCTTCACCCCTGTGAGCATCACCCGATGCAATGAGTGCTAAGTGGACTATTCAAAAATCATGAGAAATTAGTCAATTACAACTACCTCTCATGGAAATGGTCATAGATGAATGACTTACTTAACACAGTTGAATCCCAAAATGATATCTAATATAATGCACGGTGAAAACCCCAATACTTAATATGGAACATCTTCATGGCACTAGTTAATGAAAGAGAAGAATATGGAACATCTTCATCTACATCTAGTCATTCATGTGAAGATGTGAATTCTGATGGTGTGCAAGAAAATATGAGTGATTTTGAATAATTGTCTTTGATAGTTTATATAACTGATGTTTGCATCGTATCTTGAAATAAAAATTTTGATTTGCATATGGTGTTAAATGAAGTTAAGAGTCATTCTTATGTTTGTTGGATTATATATTCTAATTAGGATGATTTTTATTGTTTAGAATATCTCAAATGCAACAATAACTTAGAGATATAATTTATGCTTCATTCAATCTGCAAGTATTGACATTTTGATTAATTTAGTCATGTAATTTGTTCATAATGTGTTGAAAACTTAGAGCTTTTTAATTCTATGGTTGAAAATTTTCCAAATTGTTTTGTATCTTTAATTTTATGGTTGAAAACAGTTAGAATTTTAGCAATCTTTAGTGTCATGTTATTATATGTTTAACAATATGGATGAAAACTAATGGAATTTTAATGTGTTTCGGGTCCCATTATTTTATTTTTATCGTCATTACTAAAAAATGTTGAAATTATACCTAGAAAATAAAATTGTTATTCTACCAAAAACATTAGTTTTTTTTCGTTAAAACCCACTGTTTTTTGCACCAAAAATCGCTTTTACTACCATTTTTTAAAAATGTTGAAAATTAACCCTAAAAAAAACTTTGTTCCAGTATACACACTTTTCATTTTTAGTACTATTTTTCATGTTTTTTGGGGTTTTTTTGCTAGAGGTCCTGTTTTGAGTTTATAGTTCCCGTTTCAAAGTTTACATTATTCAAGGCTTCAGAGTGCACTCATGCGCTCTTGACCTTAATGGACTCTCTTTAAACTAGAATTTGTCTAAGTATGCATGATTGATTGAGGGGTGTCCAAGATGAGTTTTGGACATAAAACTATGCATGACACATACTAACTCATTAATAAAACTTAGAAAAAATTAACCAACAATAAATATTCATGAAAAATCCACTTTATGCACATTCCCCAACTATAAACAGTGAAGTGTATGCGGCTGCAACCTAAAAGTGTCGTTTTACAACAAGAAATGTGTGTGACCAGAAAAAGCACATAGAGATGCTCTAATTGATGGGATGACACTTGAGAAGGATTAATAACACTTAATACATATGATGCAATACAATTATACTCGATGGAAAACATGAGACATGATACAACCATGAAGTAGGCTCTAAAATTAGAATGTAGTGAAAATTTTGACGATGTTGCAACAACAACAACACTTAATGACACACTGGGAAAACTTTAGCTTCTCCATTCAGGAATTAGCTTTCAATTAGGGGTTAGACCTTAAGGAAGTATGGAGTTCCCTCTTTCAACCTAGTTTCATACATATCAGCCTCTCTTTTCTCTTCTTGTTTGAACTCACACAAATATACACTGTATCACAATTGATTCAATTCATGAAAGGGTAATGTGCGCTACAATTTTATAATATTAAGAGTATATATTTATCATCTCTGGAGTTACTTAACTACCACGGAGCCTGAACAGTACCTCGACATAGTCACTTCAGGAGCACAAACATTGTTTCACTGCCAATGAGCCTACGCAGTACCCTGATGAAGTGGCGTGCTTCACCTCCCTGTGCAGGAAGCCTTTCTCTTATTTCACCCTTTATTTATTTAATTAATAGAACTATGCATTGGAACTTACTATTTTCAATGGGAAGAATAGGGATCCCAACTTATTGAGAGAAGAGGAGTTTTGCCCTTTAGAGAAGAATTTCTATACCTTTGATTCAGGTTTTCTCACTTTAGAATTTCCCCTTATCCCTTCTCTAGTAGATTGGACAAGCGTTAATACAAAAGTAGACATAGGCCAAGTTTAGTAGTTCAGGTGTTAGCATAAGAACATATCTAGTAGGTTCCCTCACAGTTCTCCTATTGGATAAATCGTATTTGCCATCTGGGCTTACCTCAACCTACAACACTTTCCCAAACAAAGAAGAACAATAATCCGAAAACAAAGCATTGCAGTTGTCATACTTCTCTTTTAGTACACTACAAAGCCTTTGCTACATGCATTTTACACACATTTCCTATTTATGTACAATTACCAACACTGATACATGCTATGACATGACTAGACAATGGACAAACAATTGACTCAGACCAAAAGGAAAAAATAAAATGCAAAATAATATGTACAGGAAGTGCAGCTCATATCTACTACTGAAAATAATATTTTAGGTCTCTTCCTTTTCCAGTTGAGCTTCTCTTCAATTGTGAATGGTCCAATCCATAATGGATAGAACTTTGTATGTTTACCTTTTTCCTCATGGGGTTTATCCCATCTCAGAACTAGGTTGCCCACATCAAATCTCTTCACCCTCACTTACGTTTTATCAAACCAACGCTTTATATCGTTCTGATGAACATAAAATTAGTACTTGGCTTTGAGTCACTCTTCCTTGAGTTTTAGTAAAGCTTTTATCATGTTCTGAAATAGTAACCAAGGTTTACCTTATGACTCTTGAGAGAGTTGTAGGCTGGGATGTACATGTTCAGAGGTAAGATGGCTTTATTACCATACACCAAAAACTATAGTGAGGTATTCATGGTAGGCTTGGGAGTGACAAGTGGGCCCATAGTGCATTAGTCAAAGCAGTATGCCAACTCTTCTCTTTAGAGAAAATAGTCTTCTTCATAATGTGAATACGATTTTTATTGATGGATTCAGCTAGACCATTTCACTGGGGATAATAATTAGATGCATTCTTAAGAAAAATCCCATTTTCCAATGCAAACTCATAAAGTTTTAATGATGAACAATAAGTTGCATTATCAAAGAAAAGTGACGTAAGAATGCAAAACCTAGTGATGATGTTTTTTCGTATAAAGTGAATGACTTCCTGGTCATTTAATTGTCTGAGTGGAATTTCTTCCAACCACCAGGTGAAGTAATCTATAGCTACGAGGATATACTAGCGATGCTTTGATGAGCATGGTAGGATTTATTTGATAATGTCAAGGCCCCACTGTTGAAATGGTTCTTCGATTGTTGCTAGGAGTAGTGGGGTGGTTGACCTTTGATCACAATCGGTGCATTTGTGACAAGCTTGGAACTTGCAGATATAAGTGTGAGAATCATTGAAAAGAGTGGGAAAATAGTAACCAACCCTCATAGCTTTGTGTGTTGTGGTGTCACCTGCAAAGTGTCCACCTGTCAGTCCATCATGTAGATCCTTTATAACCTTCTCTGTATCTTTTGGTTCAACACACATTAGCAGGAATCCATTTTGGTGCTTCCAAAAAATTACTCCATGGACCAATTGATGCAGTAGAGCCTTTATAGATATTTCCCTTTTTTGTTTACTTGATAAGTGTGAGGGAAAGGTTCCATGTTCCAAATATTGTTGTAAGTTTGCATACTAAGTCACTGTGGACATGGACTAAGGAACACGATCAATATTGTACATTCCAATTTCCTGCTCCCATCCTTAGAGATCTTGTTTGGGAGAATCCTTTACTTTGGTTGCTTGCCTACATAGATTGTGACCCTTTATAGTATGAACTACTTTTAACTCTAGATCATATTCTTGAGGAATGTCACTAAATTAGCCCTCTCCTTTCCTAGCTCTTATTGTATAAGAAACATTCTTACTATTGGGTGAGGTACGAATACATTGCTGAATGCTTTCAATAAGTAGGAATTGAAATACTTCACTGCCTTATATACTACATACATGTTTTTATCAATGGCAGGGTAATTTAATTCTGGACCCTGTAGACTAGCGCTCATAAAAGAGATAGGTCACTCATTTCCTTCATTGTCCTTATGAGTTAATACAATGATAATCGATAAAAATGAATAAAATGTATAGAGTAGGAAATCCTTACCATAATTTGGACTGAAAAGTGTAGGTGCATCAATAATAGACTTTTTAATCCAAGCAAAAGTGTCTTTCTCCTATTTGTCCCACTTATTTACTACATCTTTCTTACCCATCTCCTGTATGGGTTTGTCCCTAAGAAAAACTGCATGGCTTTGTTATTCACCGGGAACATGATTTGTCTAATAGTCCTAACCCTCTCAAGGTAAATCTTGGTATCTCTCTTTACTATGATGTGCCCTAGCATGATCTTTTTGGACACATCAAATATGCTCTTCTTGGGATTCAGAGAAATTCCATAGTTCTGACACCACTCAAATATACGTTTTAGATGGCATACATGATCTAACCTTCTCTTAGAAAATATGGTGACATAATCCAAGTAGACAACAACACTCTAACCTATAAGGCCATGAAAGTTGGTTTCCATTGCTCTTTGAAATGTTTCACTGACGTTGATTAGCCAAAACAACATTCTTTTGAAAGGAACAATTCCCCATTTAGTCTGGAAAGTTGTTTTCAATCTATTTGGTTATGCTACTAGAACTTTATTATAACTTGAAATCTCATCTAGTATCGAAAACATTTCAGACCTATACACTATCTAGATTATGTCCTCCATGGATAACACTGAATAGTTATCGTTGTGAGAAGCTTGGTTAAGGTTTAGAAAATTGACACATAGATGTATTTCTCTGGACTTTTTTCTGAATGGGACTAATTTGGAAACCCACTTGGACTGTCTAACTTTGAAAATTAATTGAGAATCCAACAAATTTCTCAACTCCTTCCAAATAAATGGCGCCTTTGCCAGATGAAATTTTCATAGCTTCTGTTGGAACGGTTTCACCCCATATTTTATGGGAATCACATGTTGGATGATGTGAGTATCATAATTATTTAAATCATCGTATGTCTAAGAGAACACATCCCCGTACTTCTTGAATAAATGAATAATGGAGTGTCTCTCCTATGAGGAATAGCAAGTACTGAGATTGACATACTTTAGATCTTGTGGGGTTCCGAAATTGACTTGTTCAGATACAAGATTTGAGCTTTGATTCTTTGTGTTTGTTGGCCCTCTAAACCAGTTCTACAAGTCATATAATTTTTCCAAGGACACCACACCTTTTGGCATAGTGTTTCCTCTTGATGCTCAAGTTGCTTCTTGTAGATCCTACTCGTGCTCATCCTCCTCTATGGTAGCATCTTTAAATACATCAGTATTCACCATAAAGTGTAGTTACACTGGTTGTTCATCATTTAAAACTTGTAAGTTAGTAACATTGTCGAGTAAATATGGTTTATATGGTATTTCAATAGAAAAAACCATTTTTCAATGGTGACATCGTAGTAGCAGCATTTTCTAATGTATATGTTGTTGTGTTTCTAACTCTTGGAACAAAAACAATAATGAAATATTTAAAATGATTCATCAAAATCAATACCTCCTGTTGGTATTTTTTGAGATGATGTGAACACATTTTATAGTATCTCATACCTGACGAGTAACTACCTATAAGTAACTAATTACCTTCATACACTCTACCTTTTGGTCTATCACTTTCACTAATCCAAGTGTGAGTGTGTCATATTTTGTAGTGTTATTAATTCACTTGAACTCCAGATGGAATGAAAGTACATGTTTCTTATTATCAGTGTTTGTGAGGACACAACTATCTCTAGAACCATCAAAATAAAAAGCCTAAAATTTACAATATGCTAAGCTATTTCTTATACAATTACTACCATTATCACTAGTAATACTACGTACATCTATATTACATAAATCATTTGCACTAGCCAGAGAACAAGGAAGGAGCTCTAGCTGTGTATCTGGTGGAATTGGTGATTGTTGTGCAAGATATCCCCCAAGGTCAGTTTCCAAAAAGAAATTGCTGAAAATTAGATCATCGAAAGCGACTGATCATTTTTCCCTTTGAAGGATGTAGCCATGTATTTCATGTAAGTTTTTGTTTCCACCCAAATTTGATTGTTCTTAACCCTATATAGAGGCCACAAAACGTGACCAGCTAGTTGCAAAATAACCTTATAATTTGCTTGACCAGTGTCTACTAAGTAGTAAACCATATTCTTTGGGTATGTCCATAGCTATGATATTTATAGATTGATGAACTCGATCATATTTAGATAATATGATAAGAACATTTCTAAGTTCACCAGTATCCTAGACTAGTTATCTATCCAGTTGAATAATTTGTTCAATAGTTTTATCCCATTTTGCATTTATTTTCTTCGCAATATATAATGGCATTACATTTACAGATGCACCAGAATCCACTAAACAATTGTGAACATTGTAATTGAAAATTTCAAAATTCAATAGAAACGAAGGGAAAATATTATTATCTTCTAATGTTGCAGCGTTAACAACTAACTCCAAGGGACCAGAAGACTTACCAGATACCTTCTAGGAAGAATCACTATTACCTGATGACACCTGATCAAGGGCTTGGACAAGCAATTCTCATTGACTTTCTATTCTTGTGAGGTCAAATATCGAAATTTTTGCAGATGCTTTCTTCATATCCTCGATTATGTTGTAGTCAACTGAAACAGGGATTGTTGAAGTGTCTAGAGGAGTGACTATGTTTGGCACTTACGACATGATGGTCTTAATTTGAGTGTTGGTAGAAGTGTTATTTGCTTGGTAGCATCTCCAAAATTGTTCGAAGCTTGGCTAATAGGAAGAGTGAGTTTCCTTAAAAAAATTTATTTCAACTTTTGCCTTCTCAGCTCTTATTCAGGAATAGACCCATGATTTATCAATTTATATCCACTATTTTTCTTCTCATTTGGGGCCTCATTTAATAGTGGTTCTTCAATGTTTTTCTTCTCAGCGTTGAACACACAACCAAAAGTATTAACGACGTGGTTGATACTTGCAGTCTCTTCAGATACCTCAAATTCTTCCAGTTCTTCTATTTGTTTGGTCTAATCATCTGCAAACACTGAGTCAATAATATGTGCAGACAGAGAGATCATGTTGTGATTCCACTATGGGCATGTCTTTTCTGAATGATATTCTTGGTGAAAATAACAATATTGGTCCATGCCCATACTCTTGACATTCAAAACGACATTTGAGCTCTGTGCAGACTTAACTAGTTGACTATTATTGTTGTTGTTGTTAATGAACTTCTTAAGGAAGTTAAACTTGGGGGACTTGATGCTGAGAGTGGTCTTGCTTGTCCTTTGCTTCAATTGTGCCAATTCATTGGAAAAATTCTTGATAATGCAGGTCAAGATTTCTATATCAGTAAATTCTTTGTCCTTGGCCTTACTTGAAGAAGCCTAAGACCTTTTAACTACCTAATTGGAGTCCTTGGATGATTAATCATCAAAAATGACTCCAATTGCATGCAATTCCTTCTTAACAACAATGGTTTCTTCAAAATTATGGGCCAAAGTTTCCTGCGAGACCCTCTTCATAAACTGTGAAATGCATGTTTTTAAGGCATGAGTGTAGTAGTTGATTGTAATGGAGGCATTAGGTGTCATATCAGGAGGTAATTAGTTCAATAGCCGATTGAAATTCTAATTTAAGTCATTGACCTTTTATTTTTCCCCCATCTTCAGGTTCCCTAGCTCTTTTAATAACATGGTTGGGGTTTTATCATCGACAAACTTTTCTAGGAACAAATTTTCAAACCCCTTACAATTCTGAATTGAATTTGTAGGAAGACTATGATACCAAGAAAATTCTCTACCATCTAAGGTACACAGAAAGAGTCTACATGCAACATCGACATAACATATCTCGAGTGTATGCAGGTGTAGGTAGAAATTATACAAATGGTCTTCCACTTTGATCACCTTATCAAGGTCATATTTCATTAATAACTTTTTTGGGTTCTTTGGCATCTTATGTAAAACGCCTAGAAGGGAAAGGGTACCCCGATTCATCTAATGCAGACCTTGGTCTACCATGTTCTTGTTTCTATCCTGATATTCCACTTCAGAATCTGAGGAATATTCTATGACGCTTCCTAACCCGTGAAAAGTATCATCTATTGAGTGCCAAACTTGCATACCTTTTCCCTCCATTTTTACTCTCTTGCTCACTCCTTTGTATCATCACTAATCGCCCTAAATGCATAAGGTAAACCCTATTTGATTGATTTCACAGAATTTTTAATTAATGAAGTAATAGTTATGGAGAATTTTCCTATGTGAGTTACTAGTCTTACCATTTCCGTAGATATGGTGGTCAAAGGTTACAGGTGCAAAACACAAAAGAAAATTTTGAGTTTCTAGTATCATATCGACAAGTGTTGTAACATCATAATGGATTCGAGGCCTATTCCAAACCTTTCTTGTCTTTCTCTCTGCAACTAATTTTTTGTTGTAAAAATTTTATAATGATAGAACATTAGCTGCCATCTTGAGAAACAATTTTCTCTATCTATTGTATAAGAAGGGTTTCAATGCTGTGAATAAGAGTTAGTCATGCAAGAGATTGAGATTGTAACATAAGACTATTTAATTTAATTGAATGTAAGATATTTTTTTGTTCTTTCTATAAGCTGTGAATCCATTGCAGCCCTGGTCAGAGAGTTGGGCCCACTCTTTTGATCAGGTGTTGTGTTATTTTCATGTGTTGTTATTTCATATGTGTTGAGTTAATTCGATTGTTGTCATAGTATTTTAGTTAATTGTCATGAATGTTTTTATAGTTCTGTAATTCATTCTTAATTGTTGTCACAATGACTCTTTCGTTAACTTTGTTGTTGATTCTAAGATTAGTGATTGATTGTGGCATTGCTACCTACATATATTTTGCGCGTTTCCTTAAAACAAATTGCGCACCCGGATTGATAAATTAATGTGGAAAAGAGTTGAATAGGTATTCACACTTAGAAACCAACATCATCTAAGAGAACTATGTTGTCTCTGTCACCCTTGTTAAAAGATGGAGGCTACTCTGGTTTTTCTATGGATTCTGCAGATTCTGCTAGCTCTTCGAGGGTAGTGAAAACCAATTTTTTTTTTATTGTAGAAACCACTATCCCTACAAGATTTTCTTCGTTATTATTAGGAAAATAAGGAATATTATGTGATATAGGAATTAATCCAACAACCTTTGCAGAACAACAGGCTATAGGCCAAATTTCTCGGATGTCCTCGTAAGAAATTTCACAACTTTGTTCAGGGTCGGGTTGAGAAGATCCACCTGCTTCATGAATATGAGTCAAATTAGTGTTTGGAATGTTGTTTCCTTGACTGTAGGAGGTGTGATGTGGGTGGGTGGAGTTATCAAACCTAAACATTTGGTTTCCCTACTTCTAGTGCCAGAAATGTTGACAGTGTTGGACCTGCCAACATTCAAGGGGGTCTCCCTAATATGTAGTCCCAATTAGTTCTCACACCATTTGGGGTAGGAGACCCACCAAAATACGACCCAAATTTCATTTACTTATAAATTTTCCTTGGCTTTAATTGTGACTAGAAGAGAGAGAATAACATTTGTGCCTTTGAAAAGCAAGTAGTGTGCCTAGTGAATGTTCAGTTGGAAGTGCATCAAGGTTATTCTACCATAGAGAGGAGATAAAGTGAGTGTCTAAGAGAGAGGTAATAGTACCACCCTAATAAAAACACACATGAATATGAATGTCTTGTCGAACATCTAACGAAATAGTCCACAAAGACGTGAGGATCATTACAAGCATCACAACACGTTCTCAACTAGATAAGCACTAAAATAATTGGAACTATATTAGTACTACTAAAAGAAAACATGAATCAAAAACATTCGAAGAATAGTCTTACAATAATTCATAATCATGTATGAAAAATTGTTGGTAGTTAGGATTCAATTATTAAGTAAAAGTCCCAAGATGCATGAATACAATGAACATCACTTGCTATAATAGTGGAGCATTGGAGCCACTACTTTCTCCCCAAAAGTATTAACTTATCTCTCTTATGCATTATGGGAGATTCCAAGGTTAAAATTAATTTACATGACTCTTTACTTTCTAGATTCTAGTGAACTTTGGACTTTTGCAACCTTCGAAGTTCGAAATGACTTTTGGAATTACATATGAATTTTAGTATTACATGTACTTTAGACTTCCATGACTCTTGTGTTCACACATGACTCTTGGACTTCTATGTATTTGTCTTTTACAATGATTATAATAATACATATTTGTCTTCCATATCATCATATGATGAAACTAGACACGTCACTATCTTGGATGACTAGGACATGGCAGTGACTGATGAGATGGATCTACTTCAATGGTGACATGGTTGCCACTATCTCTATTTTTTATCATCATCTACTTATGGTGCTTCCACCCTCCAAAGGGCCTTAAAAATTTGGAGTCTTCATGGTGCTTTGATTATCAAGTTTTAGGTGTGTTCTTAGTTCTTCTTGTGCTTCCTTCGTTTATTGTATTTTTGTGATATTCCTTGTGTGTGATTTCCATAAGCTTCCTAGAATACATGTTTCTATAATCTCTCATGACGAGAAACGTTTATTCTAAAAATTTCCTACGCTACCATGTCTTATACATATTTTATTTTTATTTCCTTTCAACACACTTCATATAGTCAACTAAGCTTTAGGGTGCAAGGGAACACTCGGAAATTTTGAAGGATGGAGGAGGAGGTGCTTCAGGGCTTTGAGATGCACTCATGTGACCTAAGGAAGGAAGAAATTAAGGCAGGGCACATGTTGCAAGTCCAAAGGACGAAGGGGAAGGATTTGTGGTTCCCAAGTGCTCTATGCACACAAGGGAGAGAGAGAGGGTGCAGGGCGCTCTCCCAAAGATTGAAGGTTGAGGCTCTGTACCTTCAAGGTGTGCTCATACACCTACGAGGCCTCGAGAATGGTGCAGGGAAAAATCTTGAAGGCTGAATGTTGAAGCTTCATGCCTTCAGGGTGTGATAATGCACTCAAGTCAGGTCGAGAGGGCACAAGGTGCATAGAGGAAGGATAAAGTGCTAAGCTCCAGGTCTTTAGCATGCACCAATGCAGTCAAGGAGGACACACTTATTTGAGTCGAAGGAGTACACTCAAGGAAGACTTAGTCTCTTTCTGAGTATACAATTCAAAACATAGAAGGGGCTTTGTCCTTTTGGAGTGCACCTAGCTCTATAGGAGGGTGCATGGTGCACTCTGAACAATGAAGGATCATCTATTGAGGCTTTGGAGTGTGCATGTCTTCTCTTGACCTTAATGGAATCACTTGAAACCAAAGCATTATCTAAGTGTGGATGATTGATTTGGGTGTCTAAGATGAGTTATGGAAAAAAAAATATGTGCGACACATACTAACTCACTAAGAAAAGTTAGACAAACTTAAATAATGATGAATATTCACGAAAACACTAATTTATGCACATTTCCCAACTATAAATAGTGAAGTTTATGTGATTGTGACCGAAAAGTCTCATTTTACAACAAGAAAGGTGTTGTGACCATGAAAATCACATAGAGATGTTTTGATTGATGCGAAGACACTTGAGAAGGTGTAAGAAATGTTAAGACATATGAAGAAATACGAAATGATACTTGAGGACGAAGGAGACACATGATATGATGATGAAGTAGGCTCCAAAATTAGAATGTAGTGAAATTTTGGAAGGTGTTGTAGTAGTGATAATAGGTTCCCATTAATTTTCATGGATAATCACATCGTGCCATGCCAAAGGTTTAATGGGAATTCAGGAAGAAGTGGTAATGATTAATAGAGGGAATAGAATGGGAAAACTCCCATTTTCTACCACCAACATTTTTTGTCATGCTGTCAAGGAAGGACAAGGGTGTCACCTCCTATGAGTGTAGAGGTGTTTTTGATAGAGAGCGGGGTATAAATTCATCCCTTGTTGTTGAATGAGAAAGTGTTGGTTTTCACAGAGATCTGGGACTGTGTGATGCCCAGGACTTGAGTTGTTGTAGTGTTAAAATATGTGTTCCAAGGGTTGTGGTGCCACCTGGAATTAGGTGTTATAAGATGTTGAAAAGGTATCACTCATGGCTACAAGCCATGTCACTATGGATCTCACAGCCACAAACATGCTTATTGTGTGATTCTACCATGAGGCACTAAGGAAACAAAAGTTGTAGGACATAGAATCTGCTCTGTCACTTGACGAAGGATTATCTATCGCAGCATGGAAATCTCGAAACATAATGCTCTTAGTAGTGTGTGTGGCACACAGGCGTGAAGGTCTTGCATTGTGGTGGGATGCACATTGGCCCTTGTATAAGGTGGAAAATTTTCATTGGCTCCACATGGTCAGTCATTTTCTTATGTGGCAAGGTTAAGGAGGTACAGACTTCAATTTGGCATAAGTTTTGATCCATGTATTGGATTAGGGAAAAACATATAACGAGAAATTTTTTGATAAGTTGGACAAACTGGTGTTGTCCAAATTTAACTCTGCTAATTTTTGGAAATGAGGAATTTTGTAACCACATTTCCATAATAATACCATGGAGGTAAGTTTTCTTAAAATTAACACCTTCAATTTAGCTCATATTAGTCCAAGGTGGTGGGAGGGATCGTTACATTCTACTACTCATTAATAGGTAGTAGGAGAATGACTATGTTCCTTGTGATTGAGTGAGTAAATATAGATATTTGATATGAAATAGAAAAAGAAATGTCTTTTCAAATATACACCATAAGAATTCTGGGATTAATGTATACGCTATCATAACACTCTAACTTGGTTATGTCAGTTTAATGCATACCTTGATAATCAAATGTGCATGCACGTTACTTTTGCAACCATTCATTTCACCATTTACTTTACACAAGTAAGCAATACATAAATTCATAACCTACCCACTTTCAAAACAAAATTTAATCCTCCCTTAATGAATCAACAAACTGGAAATAATGTTCTAGTTAATTAGCTCACTAAGTGAGTATTCAAATAATTCATGATGAAGTGTAGGTAAATTCAACTTCAATATCACTACCTTAAGGCATGTGGATTTGAACAAAATAAAGGCCTACATATAGAGCTTAGGGTAACACTATGGAGAGGAGGGAAATAACCAAAACAATCACAATTATATAGGATTCAAAACCCATATCTTAACCATAAATCACCATTTATTGCTCAAAATTCATCATGGAAACACGCATCACATATATACCAGCATAAATCAATCTATTGCATTTCTATATATTATATAAACCACTATGAATATATTTATTTCTTATTCATTGGTTATATTTATATCATATCAATAATCAAGGACTACTAAATATATTTGCATTTAAAAACAAAAGCATTTACCCAGAAGCAAACACACCATGTAGAAAACATCATTTTACCTTGCAAAACCAAATGGAAAAAATGACATTTGATGGAGGTATTTATTACGCTAAAAAATAGCTACAAACATTTGGGCCATACACAAATATTTTACATTATTACTTATTGGAAATATAGTAGATTTCTTTTACTAAAGGACAAGCTTAACACATAAGTTGGATTCTTCCCTCAAGTCCTTCATACTTCTACAACTATAATTATTTTCCATTTCCTCTTCATATCCCTTGGTTGTGTTTCTTTCCCATTAAATAAGGGTTTTCTTTGTTATAGAAGTGCATTAAAAGACCAACCATAAAGGTGAGTCATTTCACCGTGTTGAGGCCTTTTTCCTTTTTGCCGTAAAGTTGATTGTGGAATTCAATCTTTTCTAATTTTTGTTTAGAAAGTTTGAAGTTAGGATTAATATTAGATAGACCTCACAATTTGTAGGATTTTGGTCCCCAAATTCTTTAACTCGAATATATAGGATTCTATTCCATAACACTTCATTCTTTGGTAGTGATCCAAGTCTTTTACTTCAAGGATGCATACATAATTTCATTTAAAAGAGCCTCTAACCATGTGAAGCATACACATAAAAGAAATGAAAATCAAAAGAAACCATGAGACTAAAGGCATAAAACCAAGTTGATAATAGAGTTCACCCAATGTTTGCTATGTCTCCAACCCTTCTCAATGTGGGGAGGCCTCTTTCATTAATATACAACAAAATAAAATTACATGCAATTACAAAATGACAACTTATACCTCCACTTTCGATGATGACCTGAAAATGTAGACCTCTATTGAAGAAACATAATGCATTGTTGCGTTCGTGGTGAAAAATTGTGACAAATGACTATAAATTTGACCTTGTTCTATACTGGTGACCTCTGCGGCTCTAGGGAATCTTTTAGATTCCTTGAAATATTATTTATAGGAATATTCCCCCAAGATTCCTAAGAATACTTCTCAAAAATCATGCCCAAACAGGGTGCAATTCTAGCTCTGGGTTTTGTAGGCATTGTTAGGGTTCCATTGGTTCATTCCTCTCTCTCCCATTCGACACAAAATTGTGGTTTAAATAGAGTTGGGTGTTGGACTTACTAAATCCTACCACTTCGCCCAATGGTGATGGGACTCCCACTAGGCCATTGGCATACCACCAGTCATAGGATCAAATCATAGTTGCAGTTGTTTGTGTTTTTTTATTGAATATGGTTTGTCATTATTATGTCATCGGCAATCTAACCGATGGTCCGACTGGCAGTCCTGTCAGGCATGTTCAACTCCCGTTGGTATATATAATTATAGTTAATGGTCTGGCTTCTAACCGTGCAATCTATCGTTTGATATTGAATATACAATAATCATCATCATTGGCCTGGTCGACAGGGTTTCACCACCAGCCTACCAGCGTCATATTTTTTTTAATTTTAATTTAAATTATCCCTAACGACTGTTTTTCCCACCAATTATTTTGGAGGTCTTTGAAAAAATTAATGAGGTAACAATCTTGTCACCAATGGAAACCAAAACGGTGAAAAATGTCACCTAATTAAGAAAACCTAGTAGTTGTTGACTGAGCACCACGTGATGCATTCTAATTAGTCTGTATAGCTGACTGGGTTGTTGACTAGGTTATTGATGTCATGTTGATGTCACTTGCCACATGTTGTCTCTCGATTGGCTCCCTACTGACCGAACTTCCAAGTCATGATTCTGATGTCATTGGTTGTATGGATCACATCAACATCTATATTGCTGACATCAGCACCACGTGTCCTCCTGTGGGTCGTAGCTACAAAAATCGTTTAGTTGTTTCTAAAAAATGTCAGCGGGCCATAACTTTCTCATACGATGTCAAATTGTGTCATTTATACCATTGGATTTAGAATGAAAATATCTTCAAATTAAGTTTAGTCTCGTTATGTTTCGAGGACATTGAAAATTTGGCCTTTTAAGATCCTCCTAGATCATTCCTCCCCACTAATGAGATTTTTGGCCGCCAAAATCCTTATTAGTCAATTGGCAAGTGAGGGAATTTCTCTCTCAATTTCTCCTTTTCAAATTAATAGGAATTACTTGGATGCATTCCCTTGAATCCAATTCAAAGTTACTCCATGTCTCCCCATCGTGAAGTCTTAGTTCTCCTGTCAAATATGGTATCTTCAGGTAGCTTGTCCAAATGTTCAGGTGTAAAATCATCCACTATAGGAACCTGTCTAGCCTCCTTGGTGTCCATGATCAAAGGAGGCTCATAGAGATTCAAGTTTTCTACATTCACCCCTGATTACATCTACATATATGTTGGAAAATAAAGATGAAAATCATTGTCTTGAATATCTTTTAATATGGTGAAAGGACCATATCGGATTGGTCTCAACGTCTTTCCTTCCCCTTTCATTTTCTCTTTACTGATGTGGAGCCACACATTGTATCCAACCTAAAATTGGTGATCAATCTAGTGCTTGTCATGTCGAGCCTTGTATTGATCTTGACTTTTCTCCAATTTCTATAACACTGCCTAATAAATCATCTGAATTTGTTGAATGAACTTCCATGCCTTGTCCTTGTCATTTTTGTCACTAGAATCTTCATCTCTCCCAAAGGCCATGTATAAGGGATCCTTTGGACAATATAAAAAACATGTCTCGAACGATGAGCTTTGAGTGGATGAATGCACAACCCTCTTTTATGCATGTTGTACATAAGGAAGTTTCTCATCCCACAACTTGGGATGCTTGCCACAATATCCCCAGAGTAACTGTATCATTGTGTGTTTGACAACCTTTGTTTTCCCATCAGTTTGCAGATGAAATTATGTACTCCTCTTTAGCTTGGTGTCCATTATTCTCGACAAAATCGTCTAGAACTCTCTAGGAAATGATATTCTTGATTAGACACAATGGATGTGGGCAATCCAAAGTGGACCCATACAAATTGGAAGAATATATGAGTAGTCTACTCTATAGTGGTATGCTTTTTACAAGTCATTAAGTCACACATTTTACTAAATTGATCCACAACAACATACAAATAGTCATTAACTTTTCTAGACAAAGGAAAATCGCCAACAAAATCCATTGGCACACTTTTCCATGGATGGATAGGGACAAGGAGTAGTATGTAGAGCCCCAATTTTCTATTAGTGGGGTTTCAAATTGAACACAACACACATCCCTTTACATATTGTGTTACAATATTTTTCATGTCGGGCCAATAACATAACGTCTACAAATGACACAAATTTTTCCCTACACCGAAATGACCTGACACAAGAGAGGCATGTGCCTCTTTGATTACATGTATTCTTTCACTCATGGGGATACAAAGTTTGCTAAGGTGCTACGACAATTTTTCCTACAAATGGTAATTGTCTACTTGTGCTCCATGAGTTAGTTTTGCACAAATCTCCTTAAAATATTCATCAATAACATATTGTTCAACATAACTTTCAAAAGATAACGAAGCATTTTGAAAAATAATAGATGTAGTAATAGGAGGACGAGAGAGCATATCTTCCACTTTGTTGCTAGTTTCCTTCTTCTACTTTATTAACAAATTAAATCGCTGAAGAAACCCCATCCATCTGAAATGACGTGCCTATTGAAGCTTGGTTTGCAACTGGAGGTACTGCAAGGGCTGGTGATATTTTTTAATAATGTCTCCTTCCCAATCAAATAGTTCTTCCAATTCTTCATCCTTTGCACCAAGGCATACAACTCATTTTCATATGTGGTGTAGTTCACAACAACTTGGGAGAATGTCTTTGAATGGTAACATACAAGTTTCCTCTATTGCATCAACATGACTCCCATGGCATGCCCACTGGCATCTATTTCAATTTCAAAAGGTTGTTGGAGGTCAGGTAAGGCCAAAATTGGTGTGGTACTGATCTTCTTTTTCAAACGATTTTTGTTGCTTTCTGCCCCACTGAAAGGTTTTTCGCACTCATCAAACCATGCAAGGGGGATGCAATGACAGAGAAGTTGGAATTGAAACTTCTCCAATATTTTACAACACCCAAAAGGATATGAACCTCTATAACGTTGGTAAGCTTAGGCCACTTTACAATCACATCAAATTTAGAAGGACCTATTTTTAACTTCCACCTCAAACAGTGTGACCCAAGTAAACCAAAGATGTCTTACTAAATTCACACAAACATTTTTACATACAATTTTTGTTTTTGTAAAATATCAAATACCTTTTCAATATGACTCACATGATCTTCTCAAGTTTTACTAAAAACAAGAATGTCATCAACATATGCAAGTACAAAATTACCAAGAAAAGATCTAAACATGTCATTCATCACCCTCATGAACGTGGTCGGAGCATTGCACAATATGAATGGCATCACTAGCCATTCAAAAAAGCCTTGTTTTGTATTGAATGTAGTCTTCCATACATCTTTTTCTACAATCCTAACTTGATGATATCCACTACGCAAGTAAAGTTTTTTGAAATAGACAACATTTTTCAATTGGTCTAATAAATCATCAATGCAAGGGAGAGGGTATGATTCATCACCATTATTTTGTTGAGTGACATGTGTGCCTTCCTTATTTGGACCCAACATGATGGGTGAGCCACATCAAGAAGAACTTTCCCTTATGACTCCTTCATTCAACGATTCCTGTACTTGTTTCTTTATCTCCTCCATTTCTATGGTTGACAACCTGTGCATACCAATATTTGGTAAAGGAACATCTTGTTGCAGATGAATTTCATGTTGGATCTCATGCATTAGAGGAAACCTACTTGGTTCCTGAAAAATCACATTATAGTAGAAACAATTTCATATAATTCCTTTTTATGAGTGGGATCACAACCTTGGAAAGCTTCACATGTCTCTGCATCTTTTTCTCTCATAGCCATGAGCATGCAGCCTTTGTTGGAATTGATCAATCTCTCTATTTGACCCGCACTTGCAAGACTTCCACTAATCTTGGCACGATTAGCCCTAACAATGTATTACACCTCATCTTTCATGAGATGGTACTTGTTTTCATGGAAAAATAAAACTTCTTTCCTTTCATACAAATATGGGCTCCCCAATACAATGCCATAGATATCCAAAGGTACAACATCAAGATCAACCTCATCTACAATTTTTGATGCAATCACAAATCGAACCATACACTATTTGATTACATGCAGTTTTTCTTTGCCACACACCCAACCAAGAGAGTATGGTTTTGGATGAGGCTTGGTCTCCAACCCTAGTTTCTTAACCAAGAATTCTGAAATCAAGTTTACTTGAGAGCCCGGATCAAACAAGGTTTCCACTTTAGTATGTTTCATCACAACTCTAATATGGAACAATTCAATCCTATTTTGTTCATTAACAAGATATTCATTTGATGAACTTGTACTTGCATGCATTTCAGAATTTCTATTGGCATGAAGAGAAAGGTTACATATTATGCCCACTACTATGATCTGTGTCTCATCACCGGAGTCAGATCCAAGGTCCTACTTCATAGTTGCCACCATATTTTTCTTTCCCTTTCCAAAAAATCTCGTTGGTTTCAATTCTAGATGCAACTTCCAATAGTTTTCATCATCATCACCTTCCTTCTTGCAATGTGTGGAAGATGGCTTTCCTGCTCCTTCCTTCTTGGTTGTAGCTTCCTTCTTGTCCTTTACCTTTCCTTTTCCTTTGAACTTTCCATTATGAGGTTTGAAAGATGATTTCTTAGGATTATCCTCCTTGTCATTCTTGCCCCTGATTTCAAGGTGAATGACCTTCACACTGGCCACATCAATAGTAGTAGGCTCAAACAACAACAAAGAATGCATGATATAATATGTAATGCACCAATATACTTTGTTACAATTTTTGGTGAATCAAGTGGAATGCCCAAATTTAAAGCTTGTTTTCTAGACTCTTTTGTGAATCTTTGCACATTTCGACCCTTCCTTGTATTAAATATTTCCATTCCATTAAAGCCTTTTGTTGATAGTCCAACGGAAAAAAATGATCTTTTAATGCAGAAACAAAATTGAGCCAAGAAGAAAGGAGATTACCCATATTTTTTCTACCTTTCTGCAACTTTCTCTCCCACCAAATGAGAGTGATTCCACTCAGCTGAAGAGATGCTAATTAGATCTTTGCCTCATCTTCATTGATCTGTTGAATCCAACAATAGACCTTAATATGTTTGATCCAATTGTTAACTTTTCTACATTACATTCTCCATTATATGTGGGAAAATCAAACTCTACATGAAGCTTTAAAAATGTCTTTTTAGATGCATTCCTATTATTCCCTTTAGAATGATGAGAAGAGGAAGAAGAACAAATTTTATTAGAAGATGGATACAGAGGTTCATGAGGCTCTCCTTCTTCTCCTTGATTTACCGAGGCATGGTCGTCTAACTCTTTCTTATTTGGCTTCGTCGTTGTCTTCTCATATTCTAAAATCAATTTGTCCACCTTTTATAGCATAGTGCAGAAGATATTGCGATAATTCCACTCTTCCTGCACACAAGCTTCCTCATATTCTATTTTCAGCCTTTGTGCTACATGCCCAGCTTTGGGATCAAAGGATTTGAGTTTTCCTTCACCTCTTTGGATCTTGTTCCTGGTTAGCATTCATTCATGTAATCCACATCAAGAAGACTTTCTCTAATACCAAAATTGATCCAGATCTTTTAAATGTTCAAGGATTTAAACAAAATTGCATTTAAAATAGCATGTAACCATGTGAAGAATACACATAAAATAAGTAGAAATCAAAAGCATCCATGAGAACAAAAGCACAAAAATAAGTTGATAATGGAGTTCACTCAATGTGGGCTATGTCTCTAGGCCCTTCTCAATGTGGAGAGGCCTCTATCATAAATCTACAATGAAATCAAATTACATGCAATTACAAAATGACACCTTATACCTCCACTGGGATGGCCTGAAGATGTCCACCTCTGCTGAAGAAACAGACTGTACCGTTGAGTTCATGGTGAAAAGTCATGAAAAATGACTATAAAGTCAACCATGTTCTGTACTAGTGGTCTCCGAGGCTCTAAGGAATCGTGTAGATTCCTAACAACATTGTCTGCAAGAATATTCCCCCAAGATTCCTAGGAATATTTCTAAAAAATCATGCCTAGGTAGGGTGCGGTTTCATCTTTGGGTTCCATAGGTGCTGTCAAGGTTTCGTTAGTGTGTTCCACTCTCCCCCATTTGGCACAAAACTATGGCTTAAATAGCGTTTCATGGCAGAATTACCAAAGCCTGCCACTTGGCCCAACGGTGGTAGGCCTCGATCCAGTTATGAGATTGTGTCACAGTTGCGGTCATTTTTTATTTATTTATTAAATATGGGGTGTCACCATTATGTCAATGAAATTCTTGTTGGTATATATATAATTATATGTTAACCGTCTAGCTTCTAACTATACAATTTGTTATTTAATGTTGAATATATAATAACTGTCATTATCGGCCCAGCCAACAACGTGTTTTTTTTAATTTAAATTTAAATTTTCCTAACATACATTTTTCCCACCAATGATATTGGAGGTCACTAAACAAATTAATCAGGAAACAATTTGTTCATCATCGGCAATTGGAATGGTGAAAAATGTCACCTCATTAAGAAAAATTGACAGTTTTTGACTGGGCACCACATGGTGCATTCTAATTCGTCCATACAACTGACTGGGCCACTAACTGGGTTGCTGACATCATGTTGATGTCATGCTGGCATCAACTTCCATGTGTCATCTCCCGATTGACTCCCTTCTGACTATATTGCCAAGTCATCATGCTAGCATCATCAACTGTATGGATGACATCATCATTTGTACTACTGACTTCAGTGCCACATGTCCTCCTGTGGTTCTTGCCTACAAAAAATATTTTGTTGTTTCTCAAAAACTTCAGTAGGCCATAACTTTCTCATACAATGTTAGATTTATGTTTCATTCACGCCGTTGGATTCCAAAGAATGAGCTCTTCGATTTGAGATTGGTTTCACTTCGTTTCAAAGACTCTAAAAATTTGGCCTTTTAGGATCCTCTTAGATTAGGTAATCTTGCAAAAAATCCATCTAGGCCTAGAAAAATGTCTTAAGCGATATATTTTCTTCAGTATTTTTCACTCCGTGGTTACAAAGTGAGGTTATGTCTCCTTTCTCCCTAACCTTGATTCTCGAAGCTTGTCTCTTAGATGTGTAGATCTATGTATGTAGTTTGAGATGAAACCTCCAACATTTTAGCTAGAAATTTGCAATGACCATGTGATGATGGGAAAATCATATGACTACATGGGAAACTTGGAATTTTATTCTTTCTCATGTTGCTACTTTCAAGGATGGATTTCTTATTTTATAAAGAAAGAACTTGGTGCCCTCTCATAGCACACAAGGAACATACATTAGATAATAAAAAATAATCAACCTTATGGCATGTCTTCTTAAGTACAAATAAATCGAAGATTCATGGCCATAGCTCTTTCATTTGTAGTTATTCATGCCAACTTATTTTCTTAGTCCCCAAAGTGTTGGTGCATATTCGGGTAGCAGAAATACCCCCTTGCTACTTCATTCAATATTCTACAATAATATTGAAATGGTTCATTATCTACTCCATTCTCCACATCCTTTTGTTTAATAAAAATGGGTTCTTCTCTGATCTATTTTACTTCACAAAATTTATCTTAGTGATTCTTGCTTGAGTTGAGATGCAACCACTTACTATCTCTTGTCCACCAAAATCAAGGCCTTTGTGCTTGATATTATTTTCAACCACAATCAAATTTATAATCCCTTATATTCTATTTATTATCCGTTGGCCATTGTATCCCATTTTCCTCATGATTTTGGTACTAATGCATTTAGTATGTTTCTCAAAAACACAAAACGGCTCTTCATAAATGACTTTGTAGGATGAGGCTACAATGCTTATATCATTCATGGTGTTGGCTTCTATATTAGCATTGGAAATTATTTTATTTCCTTGGTATCTTAGATAACTACCAATATCTTGGCCATTGTTTCCTCCTTCTCTACCAACTCTTGGTGTAGCCAAGCCATAATTTATGTGAGGCTTTTTTCTTTCCAATCTTCTAGTAGAATAATGTTATCTCCTAATTAAAAGGGATAAAATCCATTCTTGTCCTAATTTGTCATAACATTTGTGAGATAGCCCCAATGTTCATTAAAGTACTCTTTCAACAAAGGGAACATTTTGTTAAGATGATATTTTAGCTTTATGATATTTTCTTTCAGGTGTTTGATTCTCTTCTTAAATCTACAAATAGGTGGATCTTGAGTATTCTATCCTCTCTTTTAATTTTAGTGCTTCCCCCATGATAGGTTTTATTTCTCCTCAAAATGTGATAACTTCTTCAATTTCATGGATCCAACTACTCTAATACATGTATGAACCATAACTAAGGGACTTATACCCCATATGTCTCACCACCATAGATATTTATGCAAACAAAATTTAATTGTTTACAATCCATATGTAAGAGAATGACTTTGTTTTTATTTCATGAACTAAAAAATACAAATAATTGTGATAAAATGGACAATACAACTAGTGTTCAAAAGATACAACATGTAAGAGGGAGAAGGATATCATTAGAGACAAAAACAAAATTCTAACAAATAAATATAATGATGGGAGTTTTATTCACAATAATCACAAAAAAATAAATAAGAATGACTAACACCATCATTAAATAATCTTTCATCATTATATAGCCTTCCATTCTTTTTTAATGAATAATGACCTCCTCCTCTTTCCCAACCCTTCCACTCCACTTATAAATATCTTTAGTATATTACAATGCAATATAGGTAACTATCCCATATGAACTATTATTGAATCTTTTTCTAATTTAGGATAATAAAAAAAAATGATTAACTTGATTATTATTTATAGTGAGGTGCAATAACATCATAGAGTTCAAATTTCAGAATGTTTAATCTCTAATACAAACTAAACCTAAAATAGAAGAGGAAGATATAATTAAATAACTTTCAAACATTACAATTTTTTTTGAAGTTTGAAGTATTATAACCCTCAAGGCACCTAAGTTAAGAGAAAATAAATGTATTTTCACTTTTTTTTTGTAAATTCTAAATTGACCTTTAATATGTCTCAACTATGGACATGCCTACATTTTTTTAATGGTGACCAAATTTATTATATGTTAACATTTATATGTTAACATATTGTGACACAAAGAGAATCAAGTAGTGACCCAAACAATACTTATGATTATGTTTCTATTGTCATCCTTATAATTTTATTAATATATTTGGTTATAATATTACATGCCAAAATACCATCCAAGT
Organism: Pinus taeda; assembly: GCA_000404065.3. NCBI lineage: Eukaryota > Viridiplantae > Streptophyta > Pinopsida > Pinales > Pinaceae > Pinus > Pinus taeda. The sequence continues at coordinate 106,517 of APFE030328941.1, forward strand.
TAACATCTATTTTAGCATTTCTAAAAAGACCTGAAAACTATTTTGGATATCTCAATGGTTGTCTCACCAAAATATATCTACATCAACAATGGCTTTAGTGAGACTATCCTCAATTAAACAACTTTTATTTCTTATTTTTTAATGATTAATATATAAATTAAACACAGAAACTTCGTGCTTTAACTACTATGACATAAACAAAACTATAATGGAAAAAACACACAAATTGAAACATAAAATTTACAAATGAAACCTCATACAAGAAACTAGGAAGAAATGAAAGAATACGTCTTTGTATTCTTATATTATGGATATTAAAATACAAATTAAAAGGTTCCCCAAGATTTCCATGTAAGTACGAGACACTATGGTCATTATTAATCCTAAAAAATATATTTTTTCTATCTTATTTGTTAGAATATACTCCATGCTCCTACTCATACTATGGAATAACACAAGTCTAAATAGCATCAACCGATGTCCCTTATATGATTAGGCTTTTCATAGTTCAAATTAAGGTTAGGTTTAGGGTTTAGAAACCCTCTTAGGATCTTAGCGATAATTATAAAAGTATATAATAGATTTTAATAGGTTAGTACTAGCTCCTTATCTTTGAAGTATGGTAAGTTGACAAGGTTTCCACCTAGATGTACAAAGAATAACTAGACCATTACTTTGCAAATTGCATCAAATTTTCATATGGAAATTTGATATGGATTCCATTTGGATGGAAAATAACCACTTTTGGAAATTTATTGACACATAGAATGTAGTTGATATTCCCAAGGCCTAGGTAATCTACATTAGATAATTTTGACTAAAATTCCATACTTTGATGTTGGAATTTTGGCTACATCAAAGAATTTTGACACATGATACTAAAATTCCACTTATTTTAACCTCAAATAATGATTTATTATTATAATTCATTAGTTTAGTTTTTATTATCTTATATAACTTAAGACTTATAGGCCCAAATTCAATTTTCCTAATTCTTGGGCATCAACAGTGTCATATAATAAATTTTCAAACCCATTTTGGGTAATCCCTCCACATTTTAAGAGGCTCTTGGTCTCCAAAATATTTTGTTTATTTGAGATGACGAAACATTTCCCCAAATTTCTATTTGGAGTACAATATTTGACCTTAACTAGTAGATGACCTTTTAATCCCACTTGTAATAGTTCTTATTGACCTCTTTTATTCATTTTGAAATTCCTCTAGAGAACTGCATTCTTAGGTTATTCTAACTATGCATGTGGAAACCTTTATTCTATCGAGGGTAACATTTGGCCCTATTCATCCTCATTGAGAATTGACGACATATGGATATTTAGGTTCTGTACATTTAATACTAAGTAAATTCTCATAGAAAGTGGAAGAATTAGTTAATGATTTCCTGCCTTCTCCAATATTTTGAAAATTTAATGTCTCAAGGATTTGACTTACTTCCTTGCTGCTTGCCAATTTCCCTTAATAAGGTGCATCCAAACTCTACCTCCTAATTGGAAGGTATTTTTAACCTAGTGTTGATAATTTCTAGCATTGTAATTTTCTTGATATTTATTTAGTTTCTCTTGAACTTATAAGTGTATCTTCCCTATGTTATTTAAGCATATTTTTACCTTTAATGCACCACTCAAGGTTTCTACCCCTACTCCAAGTTTCCAATATACAATATCAATTTGTTATTTGGTGGAAATAGTAAAAAATATATTTCAAGATATGTATAAATTCACCTTTCTTAAACTTCGGTACAATATAGGAGAGCCAAAAGGAATAACATCTTGTTGGAAGAATGGGTGGTCAAAAATAGAACACCTCATATCTTGTGTTCTTGTGTGTGATTGTCTTCTGCTCTATTTTTTTGTTCCTGGTTACTGTTTATATGATCTCAATGCACTTATTAATGTTCAACATCTGTAGAATATTTTAAATTATAAGTCTGTATGGTATACGCGGGATTCCTTATCTGTAGTTGCATATATATGTAGTTTTCTCTAACTGAAGTACCGTATACGTTCTGGGTTTGAAAAAGAAAATAATTGACCAGATAATACTGATTCACCGCTCCCCCCCCCCCCCCCCCCCCCTCTCAGAATTATTTCCAACAATTGGTATCAGAGTGGGTCCTTCAGAAGAAGCTTGAGCGCTTGAAGGAAGATCTATCTTCATGAGAAACTACGAGAGAGAAGCATCAATCAGGCCACCAATTTTTGATGGAAACAACTTTGTGTATTGGAAGGTAAGATTTACAGCCTATCTTCAATCTCTTGGTATAGAAGTCTAGGATATCAAAGATACAAGGTACACTTTTCCATCAGCAACGCCTACAGATCCGGCTGAGAAGAAGCAGTTTGAAACTAATGCAAAGGCTGTCAATACTCTATTAGGATGTCTATCTCAATTAGCATTCGTCAAGGTTATGCAGCATAAAACAGTAAAAGACATATGGGACAAGATCGTTCTGAGCTATGAAGGAGATGAACAGGTAAAAAGAGCAAAAATTCAAACCCTCAGAATTCAATATGAAAATCTCAGAATGTACAATGATGAAAGTGTGGCTAACTATTTCCTATGCATAGATGAGATTGCTGATTGTATGAAAAATTTGGGTGAAGAAATAAAAGAGGTTGTTGTGGTTGAAAAGGTTCTGAGATCTTTGTATTCTAAGTTTGAATCAAAATTTTCTGCAATAGAAGAAAAGGAGAATCTATAGAAAATTACCATGTCGCAATTACAAGGAATTCTAGTAGCTTATGAAATGAGGAAAGGGGGACCATCAGATAGAAGAGAAGCCACATTCAAGGCCTCGGGAAAACGAGATTTGTATGACTCAGGACATATGTCAGAAGAAGAGGAAGAATCAAATTTTGTCAAGAACCTTCAACGGGGTGCTGGAATATTCAGAGGTAAGTTACCTTTCAAATGTTTTGCTTGTGGAAGAGTCAGACACTATGCTGCCAAGTGTCCTCATAAAGGTAAGGAACCTGTTAGATGGAACAAGAAATAGAATGTAAATAAGAAAAGCTATTACACTCATGAAGACAGTGATGGATTTTCAAATAGTGATGAAGATGAACAAGGTAATAATTATAGACTTTTAATGGCTTTTGAAGATGATGATTTCATGGATGCTATAGATGAAGAAGGTCTTTATGAAGAGATTTCTAAACTCAAAATTTGTTTAGAAAAGAAAAATATGATTATTGATACTCTGCAATTTC